>WION01000308.1:0-61408 GCA_015039365.1 Amanita rubescens
ATTCTATTACAACTAGATTGCCTGTGCACATCGACATTGAACAAAAACAATGTATTTTTTATTTCTACTGTGTAACACTAGGTTCAGCCATGCGCGACCGAACAATATCTGTCATGTCTTCCCTGATCTTCTTTCGGCCAGGACCATGAACAGGAGGGTTAACATAGACTTGTAGAACGCTCAGTAGCGAATGGATATTTCCAATTCCTAGAATATTCGGAAGGACAGAATACCGATATTCCCGTCTGGTGTGTTTGGAAAGGCAGAGGAGTGGCGTCGAGCTTGGGGCCCCACATACCAGTCCTACCATCAACGAAGACGATAACTTATGGCGTCGACAGTAGCCAAGTTCTGTTGTTTGATAGTGCTCATAATACTGCCTTTGCGCAGTTCATCGACGCAACCAGCACCCACAAGCCGAGGCGTATCGATGTAATCCTGATATTGTTGCGACTCAGCCAAAGGCGGGTCTTGCAACAATTATCAATAAAGCTAGAGTGGAGGAGGACGTGATAGGATGGGGAGTATGAAGTTGCTATCACGTTGGGTTTTGGGCCAGAAAGTCGGGGTGGGCCAACTAGACAGAAACGGTCAATGACGGATGAGAGGAAAGGGTTCACTGAGGAAAACTTACGAAGCAGATGCAAATTGCCTGTTACGACTACATACACTCCTGGGGCCCTGGGAGGCGTTTCGGACGAGCTGGAGGCAAAAGTAGGAGAGGCAGAGATATAATGATCTAGTTGGAGAACGACGAGTCGGTCGGTGTGTGGAGAGGATGGCTTGGCTAGGGTCAGCCTGACCTGAGCACTGAGCTACAGCCCTCCACTAATACCCACGATACAGTGAGTCCGTCTCTTCGACTGTGTACACTTCTCCCTGGGACCACGAGGACGAAAACCAAAGTCAAAGCGGCGCCGATGAGCGGATATCAAATCTGGCCACGTCATGAGTTTGTATCAAATTGTAACACATAATAAGTCACAGCAAAGATGACCACACAAATCATTTCAAACCTTGACTGTCACAATATTGCGCAACATACCCCCCTAACTCAGGTAAGCGTAGCAACATAAAGGGCTTTCTTGACGACTCTATACCAGACATTGTCATGGGTGGATTTTCAATTGTAGCAATTGGATATGAAGTTGCGGATGCTCTCGAGAGGTATCAACGTCAGCACAATATTGAAGGGGTTCCGCCCTTCAAACAACTCCTGCAATATGTCGAATCCGAGATATCAATGCCCATTTCTCTGGTTAGACTAGAGGAGGACTCTGGCCTCACTCGCATGTTTTTGTGCTGCTACGTTGATACCCGTATCAGAGTATACGATTTCGAAGAGATCATGGCGGTGATAGTACCACCACAGTTCACGCGTTTGAAGGAAATATTGGGCATTGATGGCAATTTGAAGAGGATATTTGGGCCCCAAGGCACGGTCTTTTCGTATGATGTTGATGGCAAGACGAGGGTAAAGGAACAATGCCTCATAGCAGTAGTTCAACAATCGCAATCTCTATGAACTTAGTCGTGTGTGCATTTATATCACTTTCTCCAACGTCTCGTACGTTTCTGAAATGTAATAGGTAGCAATGTAATATCATAAACGAGTGGCGAATCGAAGCAGGGAAGTGGTCAGATAAATTTAGCGCCCAGATGAGCGTGAGAACACTAACTTGCTTAACTTCATCGACAATCGTTTAGACCATACCATTATCAGCCTCCACAGTATGTTGCCCGCCTATTGTCGCAATTCTTTTATGTAATTCTGACCTCCACATCTCCCAACAGCTATATCAAACTGTGATGCCATACAACCAAACCATCAAGAGCAAAGCCGTGTATGCCAACAGCCTGGGTCTTGGTGCAACCGAAGACAAGTTCCATGCCACTTACAATGGCGAAATTTTTTACCGAATGACGGGCTGAAGAACGAGTCCTAAAAAGGACTCGTTACTGAGTTTGTATTAATTGTATTTAACCTTAATAACCCCCTCCCCCATTCACCTGTTTGCGCGCACCATGGGCATTCACGAAGATGCACGGCAGGGGACGCTTGTCGGGAACACACTAACCCGCTACCTCCTGAACAACCCCAACATTCTCAATGAACAGGACCCCGCCACAGGTTGTGCGCCTCTAGCCACCGCTGCAGTAGCTGGGTTTGCAGACTGGTCGAGCAGCTGCTCAGGAATGGCGCCAAAGCAGACGCGCTCTCTAGGGACGGCGAGACCGCACTCCTGCTTACCACCCGCGAGACATCCAGGAACCGGCCCAGGATCGTCCAATTCCTCCTCAGGAAGATACCTGCCGGCTCCGTCGATGCCACCACCGCAGCTGATGGTAACAACACGCCACTGATGCACGCCATACTCAGGGGGGGACGTCGAGTCCACCAGACTGCTCATTAAGGCTGGGGCTAGTCTGGCAGCCATCAATAACAATGGCCTGACCGCGGAGAGGATGGCCGCTGCAGACGAAGCTGTTGCACTCTCACTCGACCCGGAGAAGGAGCGGTCAGTACTCGCGAAGCTGGCCGACGTGGTAGATTCTTTCCTGCTCTACATCGTCGCTTGGGTCAACAAGATGGCCGACGGCATCATGGACCGGTTATTTGGGCTGAATCCAAAGCTGAATGAGGATATCGACGAGGTAAGTTGAATGGTGGACGTGCATGCTGTCTCACGCCTCCTACCTTCCCTCAGCGTCATCTTCATTGGGTTTTGCTGATTGAGCCATGTAGAAGGTCAACGATGGCGGGACGCCGAACAAGGTGGAGTTCCTTGAAAACATCGACAACTTCGTCAAGAATTCGCCACTGGAGCGTTTCTTCAAGGGCAATCCCAACTTCATACAGGACCTCGCAAAGAAAGCTACTGAGCTGAAGAATGATCCGACCATGCCGCTCGGACAGCCAAACCTACTTCCAAAGGTGATCAAGGTAACCTTGCACCAGCAAGTCATCTACTGCGGTATGTCCCTCAACCTGTGCTTGGTTCAGTTCTAACTCATGATACTCTGTAGACAACAGTTCCTCGATGAAGCGCGACGGTCGTTGGGATGCCCAGGTTCAGCTGGTCAAAAGAATCACGCGCATCCTCCCTGAGGGCGACGGCATTGCGCTGCGGTTCATCAACCAGGATGTGGATAACTCGGACAAACTCAGTCTCCTGGAGATTGGGAACATTATGGAAAACATGTCCTGGCAGCGCAATGGCGACACCGCGATTGGCACCTACTCAAGTCCAAGTTCCTCGAGCCGCTGGTCTACAGCAAGTTGCAACCACAGACCCTGGCGAGGCCGCTCCTCATCTCTGTCATCACTGACGGCATGCCGTCGCGGGAGAAGGACAATGCGTTCGTTGAAGCCATCAAGGAATGGGGTGTCAAGCTGGAACAGGCCGGGTACCCTCGTGAGAGTGAGTACATCCACCCTTCCATTTCCACTCTGATATCTATGGACCGTCTGCTCGTGATCTCGTAGGTGTCAAGTTCATGATTGGCCGGATTGGGACGGGAAAGGCAGCAGCCACGTTCCTCAAAGGTGTCGGGAATAACAAGGACATCGAAGACATGGTGTTCGTGACTTCAGGTAAGCCCCAACCTGCCCTTGCAGCTTTGCACGGGCCAGACATGTCGATACCTACCTACCTACTTACTAAACTGATTCCAGACCAGCTGGACGAGAGGTTCTCTGCATTCAGGGAAAAGGAGGGCGATTTAGACCGCTGGGTGAGCTGGACTCGGGATTTGTCTTTTTTTTTTGTCTGCTAATTCGCCTCTCTCAGCTGATAGAAATGTTGTTCAAGCCTATCATAAACTGAGAGGCAAACAAAAACCGGTACAGTTGTCAGACCGCCTCGGAAAATGTATTATTATGATCACTCTGTTTTTATCCTTCATTGTTATATTTTTAGTATGCAATTTAGGCATTTGTTCTACTGTAGAAGGCCTCTCGTTCAGTGTCTTCGGCCAGAAAAACAACTCCAAGCTTAACACACTAAATAAAAGCTCTCAGTTTCAAATCGAGGTGAAAGTGAAGTGTATGCGCATTCAATGCGCACGAAGTCCATCGTGACCGTGCATACGCTACATCCTGACAGTGGCAGCGCAATCTTTAATGGTGTCATTATCATATTCAGGCGGCAGGCTGCATAGGCTTACGCTTCAGGTACCACTTTGGGCTCGTTTGCCAAGAACAGCGGACTCATTGAGTCGGATGGGAACCATGTCAACGGCGCGGGTTTGGATTTGGATTGCAAACTGCTCCCAGTCCTTCCAACACCAACGCCTTTTGGGTACCATTCTCCCATTCTCGCTACCACCAGTTCTTTTGCTCCGCTAGGTTCATCCCCTTGCTACATCTTAGGCAACAGTAGACGGCCGGAAGGGAGTGCAAAAGGCGGAGGGGGCATATTCTGTGGATAAACGCGCTCGCGTCAACGTAGAATTCGTGGATTAGATCGACCTGAGCCTTACCTTGGTTAGTTCACCTTGATTGTTATTCTGCCCGCAGAAGAAGGTGCGTCATGATCGATGATCGATTGATCACTTGCCATTGCGGTTGACAGTAAGTTGATTTTTCACAACGAACCATCCATGAACCCGCTGTCGCACAAGGCTCTCAGAAAGAGGTAAAGCTGACAAAGGTAGAACCTAACTTGTTGTAACTCCGAATTTGATTCGCATTATGATTTATCATGTCTCTGCTACTACAGGAAAATGGACCATCGTTAGCCTCCGTCGTCGGCTCCCCCCCAACAGAGTGGGAGCCGTTCAAGGCCTCTTCTAAGTCACGACCCGCTCAATTCCATGCAATGTTTTGGGGGAAGAGCATGGCAAATGAGGAGCCAAAGTGGCGCGACGCACAACCGCCTATGCCCGTGGAAGGAACTGAGCTTGGAAACGCCGAACGTCAAGGTGGAGATGAACACATGGACATGGATGTGAGTGAGGAAGAGGATGACGATGACGATGATATTATCGAGGGTTGCTACTCTCTCGAAATCGGCATCAAGGGTTTCGAGTTCCCAAGGATTTGGATACGTGCCGAATACATACGGATATACAACGCTCTCGAGGATCGTTACCGAATGCCTTCATACCCCTATCTGGCACCAGCTGTCGTCATTACAGGCCAGCCAGGAATCGGTGAGACCTGATGTCCCTTTATCTCACGGATCGTCCTGACTTATGCATCATAAATGTAGGGAAAAGTGTCTGGATATTCTATGCTTTACGTCGACGCCTCGCCGAAAGGAAGCCAGTCATATGGTACTACCACAAAAGACGTTATCTGTTCGTAGAAGAAGGCGTCTATCGAGTTCCTGAGGAGTTTCATGATTTTGAATTTTTCGTCTGGACCCTGGTGGATTCAGATTATGCCAAGGGTGGGGTTCTGGAGGACCTTGTCATGCAGGGCACACGCCACTTTTTGATATATTCCACCTCTCCGAGCCGAGATCGGTGGTCTCGTTTGCACAAGACCGTTCGTACCGTCATTGTTATCATGAACCCATGGAAGCTTAAAGAAATGCTCCGAGCGTGAGTTGTACTCTTTACCGTGTATAAAATCAGAGCTCAAGATAACATCCAGTACATCAATGTTGTCATCTGACACAAAACTCTATGAGAACGTCAATTGCGTATTTAATGAACTTGGCCCAACCCCTCGACTATGTATCGATTACTCACGCTCTCATGATCGGATAAAGCAATACAGACAGGACGTTCAGGAAGCCATAACGGCTCTTACGATAGATGAACTCCAGCAGGTGCTTCAAGCCTCCCGTTCTCTCGCAATGAATGAAGTTTCTCACAAGATGTGTCTCATCAGCCGCCAGGACAGAGGGAATATGTACAGCAGAGCCGTTGTGTCTCCCATTACTTCAATTATCAAGTCGAGACTTGCAAGCCGTTTTCGAAAACTAGAACGTGGCGAGCAAATCCGTTTATACAAATATTTTTCCGAGTCCAAGGTTCCTGGTTCGAGGGCGACGGCAGGTATTTTCTTCGAGGCCGCGGCTCAGGGGTGCTTTCAAGACGGCGTAACCCTCGAGCTCCTTCCAATGGTGCGACTTCCCTCGAGCCAGGGTAATAACAAACCCCGGTGGCATTCAAGCCACATCTCCCTTCCTAATGCGACACTGGAAGCAGCCCGTCAACAGGCTTTGCGAAAGCCACAGTCGCTTAACATTCCGGAACACTTGCCCATTGTAGAATACACGGACGACGGGCCATCCTCCATTGAATCAAATGTCCTCTACCTGCCAGAATTGACCAACCAAGTGGCACTCAATTCTTTTATCCTTACGAACGATCTTTTATACATCTTTCAGTTCTCGGTCGGCAGCGTTCACGACATTAAGCCCGGGCTCATTGACTTTATCCATAAATGTTATGGGCCTCCATCTATGGACAAATGTCGTTTCGTATTCATCCACCCACCCAATCACACCTTGATATGCCCACAGCCACGGAGGCTCGAGATGCAGGAGCTACATCCTTGCTCCGCGGCGCTTGACTTTGACAGACTGCCTTCGTTGAATCAATTAGTTGAATGCCACGAGTAAAAATATTAATATAGCGTTATTGGCCGTAGACTTTGTGTGATCAGGCGTACGTATATGGGGGCGCCCTTTACATGCTATGATAATCAAGTCATCGTCAATGCCCCCACTATGATCTATCTGATTGATGCGCTTCAGGCAAGTTGTCGATAGACAGTCCAATCTTTTTACACGTGCAGGAAAGCATTTACACTAGTACCACACCCTAACTAGCATTACATCGGGTTCCAGGTTGTTTGAAGAGGTGGGTAATTCTACTCAGGTACATCAACACTTCACAGCCTTGTCTAGTCCGCTTCTATTGATATTATTGACTGACCGCCGTGGCCAGGTATCGTTGCGGGTAATCGTTAGCCGGGGGCCCTCTATGACACGATTCTTGGTTCGTGAATCTCGTGGCAATGACGATGGTGATACGCAAGTGACAGCATTCAAACGTTCAGGTTGAATTGCATAGGCAATCTCTTGCGGAACAGGTACAAGACTAGCTCACTTTCAGTATTTTCCTACCCATGTCATGTGTTTCGGTGACTGGCTCATCATCTAACGACCATGAGTCCGTGGACTTGCCTTTGCTTATCCATGGCCATTCCCTTCTCTCCGAGGATAGCGTGACTGCAGCATTTTTTCGAAGGACGACGAAAGCTTGATCCAATGTGAAGCTGAATAGAAGACAAGGTGCTTGATTCCATCCCCGCGAAGCGGAGATGAAGAAGTCACCGGAAGTGTCCTGTGAATGGGCAGAGCATGCATAGGACTTGTGTGCGGAAACAATTAGCCAGTTGCCTAATGCGCAACATGGTGGAGAGCCGAATAAAGGCTAGCCGATGTGGATTGATCAGATTGTCCTGGCGACAATATTTAGATTCTCTCCATCACTGCGTGACGATGTCTCGCGACTCCGTAGGTGATACCTTTCTCTCCTAGATGATTTGACCAAAGAAAGAAAAGGTGTGATATAGGCAAGGTAGAATATGGAACCACGGACGGAGGCACATTACAGAACAACGGGCACGGGCCCGAGGCATGTATCGAACAACAGACAGGGCAAATGCAACGTGCATGAAGCGTTCCCTAGAAGGCGTGGCATGATCTCTAGCCGTATAAATATCGAGAGTTTCCCCGTCCAATACCCAACCCAAGCTTGCCTCACAGATCTACTAGAACACAATGGCGAGTCAGATTCCACATGATACACAACATCGATCTAGCAGACTGACTCGAGCACAGAGCAGACATCTCGCCCGAGGCTCCTTTGACAACAACGATCACTTGAGTGGGAGTTTCAACGTCCCGCCAAGGTTCAACTCGCGAGAGTTCATGGGTGAATTCACCAATGGCGTCTCCGATTTCAAGGTACCTATGGCTGAACTGGGCTATAATGACATCAAAGACCTGTTTGGGACGTACGACATCGAGCCTGGTTCCACCGCTGGTCCATATACCTTGGATCTTAGGCTTAAAAACGCTAGGGACGTTTATATCACGATTAGTGGTGATATCGAGCCTCCGCTCAGCAAAGCATACCCTCTGGAAGGGCATGGGTTCTGGCTTAACCACAGATTGCGGTAAGTTGAAAGACTTTTTTTCTTCTTGGATTGTCTCTCATCGCATGCAGGAAATGAGGAATGTCATAGGTGGGTGGCTCGGAATGGAAATGTGGATATTTTAGACAAGTGTTACATACCGTTATAGAATAATACATTACACACTTGATGACATCGCTCCGGACTAGTAGAAAATTATCGCCATCTCCTGGCCCAAGGCATGCGGTTGCACCCCCAAGTACTCCTCTCTATCTCCAGGAAACTACCGTAAGCCCTGCTCCCACACCTGAAACCGACGATGTAGAACCCGAGTCATCTTCCACCATTCATAATCAACCTCCATCGAGTACAAAGGCCAAAAGCAGCCGCCTTTCCTTCTTACCAATCTCAAGTAACCAAGAAGAACTTGACGTGGTAGATGACCGACAGTCGGTGCCAGAGTACAACAACCACACGTCGCATCTTCGAGATGCACTGCGAATTGCGCTTAACCCGTTCCACGTTAGACTCATCCTGGCTAATACGGGATCTGTAGCTAGGGATCACCTATCGTTGGAAAGAACATTTTTGTCGTACGTGAGGACGAGTTTGGCCATTGCTTCTGCAGGTGTAGGTACGTGTTGAGTCTATATCCCTTGATTTCGTTTTGGTTCACCCGACATAAAAGCTCTCGTACAGCTATTCACCTCATCTCAGACCAAGACGAACGATGGTACCTCCAAGGCCGCCACGCACGTCGTCCGCCCATTAGGTTCCGTAATGGTTATTTACGGACTCGTAGTTCTTGTCATGGGTTCGTCGCCACGTTTCTACTACGTCAATCACTACTTAAATGCATACTCGCAGGCACGATCCGTTATTTTCGTATACAAAACACGTTAACGCATGGTATCTTTCCCATGTCCCTTCATGGGGTCGCCGGACTCTCATTCATTATGGGAGCGCTTATCACCGCCGTCTTCAGTCTTCTCGTCGCTGGGGCAACGTGATATCATGATCGTCCGGATTCACGTCCATATCCCTTGCCAATTCAGATTTCGGCCAAGCGATGATGTCCGGGTAACGGTACGATATCGACGCATTTACCGCGTCGTGGTGGACATGTACATCGTATCACTTGACATTAGATGCTGCATTGCGAGCGTTCCTCGGCTGCAATACAAATTAGATTGAAAATCGCGAGCATAACGTTCAGTATTCTACATCCATTCTCTGGCGCCTGGGCAGTGGCTTATTCGACTCCTACGCTGGACTGCAGCTGCTTAACGAAGATAATAATCATTAATTGCTGGTACCATCACTCATAGAACACATAAGTCGTTGAGCTCAGCATCTACTAAATCCTGGACCAACGTCGTCAGGTACGAGTGTGTGGTCTTGCTTCAAGTTGTTTATCGGTTGCACCGGTGGCGAATTTGGGCGCTGGACGCAGCGGGCGATGGTGGAGGTGGAATACTGACATAAATTGAAGGTGGAGTCCGGATTTCTATACTGGCAGCGAGTTCATGGAAGGAGTTGAGGTCGGTGGGCGTTGCTATGTGATATAGTTTTATATCAGGCAAGACGTGAATGATATTGATTCCTGAATGTGTGCGCGCGCGGAGTCAGGACAAGTCTTTCTATACAAAATATGATCTATGCTAGGCATCACTAGACATTGCGATTTGCCATGTATCCTTCAACGTCAATTTGAAGGATCGGGTCGAAAACCCCAGTTCCAAGACATAAAGAACGCGGAGGAAGCGAGGTTTCGGAAACTCGATTTCGCGGACTTGTCAAAAACGTTGGTCATATGTTCGACTTCATCTTTGAACGGACTCTTTGAGCTTATCTACAAAGCGACGAATTCAACGCGACATCTAGAGAATATTGGTGAATGATGCTCACCCCGAAGGTAACTCCTCGCTCTTCGGCTAACAAAAACTGAACCTACGGTGATGCAGTCAGCCGAGCTCGTAGTAATACTGGTGGATCGGCAATCAGTTTGACGCACAATCTCCTCAAACTCGCGATGCGATTTGCAATCATAAGCGCCGACATCGTGCCACCTCCGCAATCGACTATAATAAGGCCTTCCTGGGCTGTGCACGTTATAAGCGCGTATCCATACAAAAAGCACAATGGATACAATAATGAAGACTAACTTCGTCTTCAGTGACAAAGGAGATTATGTCCTTTTCATTTGCCACTAAACCTGCCCTGATAGCCGCCCGCCACATTAGTTTGTTAGCCTTCCCATCCGTGTGGCGGACCGAGCACGTATTCAACGCTGTTCTCTACAGATTTCCAAAAGGTAGGACCGCCGGGGTGAGATTCTTTGATATAGTAGGTTTTGGTGGAGGCATAGAGGTAGTTGGGAAAATTTGCGAGGATTTGTTCTGCCATCTTGTTCGGCGGCAATAGACGAATATCATCGTCGTGACGAAGCTGGGGCTTTAAGTAATGAAGCTTACACGTGTAAAAAAAATTGGACTGTTTAATAACTTGCCTGAAGCGCGTCAATCAGATAGATCATAGTGGGGGCATTGACGACGACTTGATCATCATAGCAGCATACCTGATCACACAAAGCCTACGGCCAATTGGCAATGCTATATTTTTACTCGTGGCATTCGACTACTAATTGATTCAACGAAGGCAAATACATCATAATTTGTACCATTTTAATCACGCTTTCCTTCGCTGAAGATTTATCGCATCAAGGTCAAGCGCTGCAGAGCAAGGATGTAGCTCCCGCATCTCGAGCTTCCGTGGCTGTGGGCATATCAAAGTGTGATTGGGTGGGTGGATGAATACGAAACAACATTTGTCCATAGATGGAGGCCCAGGACATTTACGGAGAAAGTTAATGAGCCCGGATTTAATGTCGTGATTGCCACCGATTGAGAACTGAAAGATGTATAAAAGATCGTTCATAAGGATAAAAGAGTCGAGTGCCACTTGGTTGGTCAATTCTGGCAAGTAGATGATGGAGGATTTGATGGAGGATGGCCCATCGTCCGTGTATTCTACAATTGGCAAGTGTTGCGGAATGTTAAGCGGCTGTAGCTTTTTCAAAGCCTCTTGACGGGCTGCTTCCAGTGTCGCATTAGGAAGGGAGATGTGGCTTGAATACCACTGGGGTTTGTTTTTACCCCGACCCGAGGGAAGTCGCACCATCGGAAGGAGCGAGAGGGTTACGCCGTCTTGAAGGCACCCCTGCGCCGCAGCCTCGAAGAAAATACCTGCTGTTGCCCTCGAACCAGGAACCTTGGAAAAATACTAGTATAAACGGATTTGCTTGCCACGTTCTAGTTTTCGAAAATGGCTTGCAAGTCTCGACTTGATAAGTGAAGTGATGGGAGACACAACGGCGCTGCTGTACATATTCTCCCTGTCCTGGCGGCTGATGAGACAAATCTTGTGAGAAACTTCATTCATCGCGAGAGAACGGGAGGCTTGAAGCACCCGCTGGAGTTCATCTATCGTAAGAGCCGTTATGGCTACCTGAAGGTCCTGTCTGTATTGCTTTATCCGATCATGAGAGCGTGAGTAATCGATACATAGTCGAGGGGTTGGGCCAAGTTCATTGAATACGCTATCGACGTTCTCATAGAGTTTTGTGCCAGGTGGCAACATTGATATACTGTTATCTGGCCTTGAGCACCGATTTTATACATGGTAAAGAGTATAACTTACAGTCGGAGTATTTCTTTACTCTTCCATGGGTTCATGATAAAAATATCATCATGAACGGTCTTGTGCAAACGAGACCACCGATCTCGGCTCGGAGAGGTGCAGTATATGACAAAGTGGCGTGTGTGCCGCATGACAAGATTCTCCGGAACCCGGTCCTCTTCATCTGAGTCCACCAAAGTCCAGACGAAGATTTCAAAATCGTGAAACTCCTCTGGAACTTTGTAGACACCTTCTTCTACAAAAAGATAACGTGCCTTGCGGAAGTACCATATGACCGGCTTTCTTTCAGCCAGACGTCGACGTAAGGCATAGAAGATCCAGATGCTTTTCCCTACGTTTATGATGCATAAGTCAGGATGATCCGTGAGATAAAGGGACATCAGTGCTCACCGATTCCTGGTTGGCCTGTAATGATGACAGCTGGTGCCAGATAGGGGTATGAAGGCTTTCGGTAACGATCCTGGAGAGCGTCGTATATTCGTATGTATTCGGCACGTATCCAAATCCTTGGATACTCGAAACCATCAATGTCGATTTCGAGAGGGTAGCAACCCTCGATAATATCGTCATCCGAATCCTCTACCTTGCTCACATCCACGTCCATGTGTTCATCTCCACCTTGACGTTCGGCAATTCCAAGCCCGGTTCCTTCCACGGGCATAGGCGGTTGGGCGTCGCGCCAGTCTCGCTCCTCATCTGCCATGCTCTTCCCCCAAAACATAACATGCAATTGAGCGGGTAGTGATTTAGAAGAGACCTTGAATGGCTCCCACTCTGTTGGGGGGGAGCCGACGACGGAGGCCAACGATGGTCCATTTTCCTTTAGTAGCAGAGACATGATATTGATAAATGCGAATCAAATTCGGAGTTACTGCGGGCAGAATAACGAACTACAGTGACAGGCGCGGAATACGAGTGCACTGGGCAGGTGCGCTAGGTGGCGCTCTGGTAAGGCTCAGGTCGATCTAATCTACGAATTCTACGTTGACGCGAGCGCGTTTATCCACAGAATATCCCCCGCCTTATGCACTCCCTTCCGGCCGCCTACTGTTGGCTAAGATGTAGCAAGGGGATGAGCCTAGCGGAGCAAAAGAACTGGTGGCAGCGGGAATGGGAGAATGGTACTCAAGGCGTTGGTGTTGGAAGGACTGGAAGCAGTTTGCAATCCAAATCCAAACCTGCGCCGTTGACATGGTTCCCATCCAACTCAATGAGTCCGCTGTTCTTGGCAAACGAGCCCAGTGTGGTACCCGAAGCGTAAGCCTATGCTATGCAGCCTGCCGCCTGAATATGATAATGACACCATTAAAGATTGCGCTGCCACTGTCAGGATGTAGCGTATACACGGTCACGATGGACTTCGTGCGCATTGAATGCGCATACACTTCACTTTCACCTCGATTTGAAAGTGAGAGCTTTTATGTAGCGTGTTAAGCTTATTCACCTCATCTCAGACCAAGACGAGCGATGGTACCTCCAGGGCTGCTACGCACGTCGTCCGCCCATTAGGTTCCGTAATGGTTATTTACGGACTCGTAGTTCTTGTCATGGGTTCGTCACCACTTTCCACCATGTCAATCACTACTCAAATGCACGTTCGATTTTGGTTGACAGGCAACATCATTTTCGCATACAAAACACGTTAACGCATGGTATTTTTCCGACGTCCCTTCATGGGGTCGCAGGACTCTCATTCATTCTGGGAGCGCTTATCACCGTCGTCTTCAGTCTTCTCGTCGCCGGGGCAACGTGATATCACGTCTGGATCCACGTCCATGGTGGGCCGTGTGGCATATCCTTTGCCAATTCAGATTTCGGCCAAGCGATGTAATGGTACGATATCGACGCATTACCGCGGACATGTACATCGTATCACTCGACATTATCTGCACATTATAAAATACGCGCGCACACGCGCGGTGAAGTTGCTCATTCGAGTCCTATGCAGGAACGCGGATGTTACTGCCAGCACTGTTTTAGATTTCCTTCTGTAACCATTCCCTGCACATGTTACTGGATTTAGTTCATGCGTTGCCAAGCTTCTTTTAGTAATTTGCAGAAATTCGCACACCCTGTCCAAGTCCAACTCGCCAGAGTTGCGCGCTGCGCTTATTCCATCCCTAACATTATGTGAACTTGCAAAAGCAGTAAGATTCCAATGGTGCCCTCGTTCCAACATGATGCCTAGAGAAAAAAATTCTGGACGGACGTTAACGTTGTTTCGTATGTCGCGATTGCAAAGGCATGTGATTAAATTGCTAGACTCGTTCATTTCCCCAACAGGCAAGCGCTATGTATAAGCTAAGTAGTACTATGGGAACCACCTAGTTGCTCTAACACCATGGCCTCTAACGACCACCAACCGACACCTGAATCCTTCGCACATACCATTGACCTTACCACAGCGGACAGTAAAATCACCGCTGTCAGCGTCTACACAGATAGGGCAGAGGTAACCCGCTGCTTGCGAATCCAACTGAGACCAGGCCAAAATCACGTCAAAATCCGCCGTCTACCGAATGCACTTCAAGATGACTCTATCAGGTTCGATTTAAATGGTGATACGTGACGCGATATAAAACTGACGTGAAGATTGTGCTAGACTTGAAGGACGCGGACCAGCCATGATACATGATGTCGTTGTTATTCTTGAGCCTGTCCCACCGAAGATAGAAACTTCGCCAGATTTGGACGCTCTTGTGACTCGCAGAGAGCACACTACGAAAGAACTCGAGCGGTGCAAAACACTGCGCGACGCAATTGGAACATATCTAGCTACGCTTCATGTTCAACATGTCTCAGTCAATCAACTGGAGGAAACAGTTCAAGGTTGCGATTTGGCAGCCGGAAAACTTGACGACAAGGCCATAAATTTGGAGAAGGAGCTCAAGCTTATTGACGAGCAGATAAAAGAAGAAAGGCAGAAGGACAACGCAAAACAAAATGACAAATTGCGCTTCCTGAGGAAGGCAGTATCGCTCAGTTTGTTTGCACAGAAAGAATGCATAGCCGAGGTTGTCTTGACATACGGTGAGAGCGTTTCCTACCAGTGTTTAATTACTCTTCTCAAGTCGCCCCCAGCGGTGGCCAACGCAAGTTGGAGTGCCCAGTATGATGTTCGCGTCGATACGCTGGCCAAAGAAAGCCCCGTTACCTTGATTTACAAAGCGGCTGTTACGCAAAATACCGCCGAAGTAAGTTGTGAGCTTGACAGCACATTTCTCGACTGATGTGTAAAAAGGACTGGGAAGATGTCCCTCTCAGGCTCGAAACCGCGACTCCTACGTATCAAGTGGGACTTCCTTCGCTTTCTCCATGGACTTTATCTATCTATCATCCAATGCCTCCACCACCAGGCGCGGCGCGCGCAATAAGATCTCGTTCAGCTATTCCACCAATGAAGATGATGAGAAAATCCGTCGCGTCAACGATCGAAGGTGTCGACGTTGATGCGTACGAAGAAAGCGCGTTACTCGACATGCTACCTCGCGGTACAACCGTCACCTCAAAAGGCAACGTTAGCGCAACGTTTGACGTTCCTGGGATCATCACCATTCCGAGTGATGGCGCTGCACACAACGTCAATATCATCAAACTCAATCTAGAAGCCATCATGTCTTGGGTAGCCGTTCCAAAATACGATGCAAGAACGCGTCTTAACGTACTTTTCATTCCTCCATCGCATCCAACTGATACACTAACAAGTTGTGTAGGCAAAGATCAAGAACGCGTCCGAGTATACACTACTCAGTGGTATAGGCAGCATTTATGTCGACGGAAGTTTCATATCCAAGTCGAACATTCCCGCTGTGAGCCCCGGAGAAAGCTTCGACTGCGCTCTTGGCCTCGACCCAGCCATCCGTATTATGTATCATCCTCTTTCCAAGAAAACGGCCAAGTCAGGATTCTACACAAAGACGAGTGTCACCTCGTACACTCAGCGTATCTCGGTTCACAACACCAAATCAATTACTATCACCGATCTTCTAATCATGGACCAAATACCAGTTTCGACGGATGAGAAAATCGTGGTTAAGCTGTTCACCCCTTCTTTACCGACTGTGCAGGGGAACATTGGAAGTACAAAGGGCGAGAAGTCAGCAAACAATGCTGGTGCTAAAGTTAAAGTGGCACAAGGTGTGGTGGCTCAGTGGGGAGATGGAACGGAGGATGCAGCAGCAGTTGAAGATGGGGAAACAGCTGTTGGAAGGGATGGCAAGCTGTCTTGGGTTTGCGATGTTTCGCCGCAGGGAAAGATTGGTTTGGCGCTTCAGTGGGAAGTGACAGCACCTGCTCAGGCGCATGTTATTGAAAGTTGATGTACTCGTTTTTTGGTCGCTAAAACCGTTTGACGGAGATGTAGAGACATAGCATATGAATACTTGTACTTGTTTTCGTATAAAAGTTCCTGCTCGTATCCCCTCTTTTTAAACTCAGGGCGACGAGGGATACAACCATCTGGTTGACCTTGGTGGCACTATAACTCATTCAGAAGAGAGTACAGACGACGTGTTGAACGTCAAGCGATTTCACACTAGATCTAAAATTACAGAATCAAGACAGAGGACTACATATGGACAGCTCTTCAACTTTCGATTCTGCGTGAAACCCTTCAAGTAAGCTTATTATCCACCACCTTCAACGAAAAACTCACCCAATGGTTTACGTGCAACACTTGCTGCATTCTCCTATAACGAGCCTCAAAGGGCAAACATTAGGAAGCGGCGGCGCGGGCCAGCAACCAGGAAGGCAATACTCTTCTCCCAAGGTCACGACTTGGGGGTAATAGCCGGGGACAGCAAAGGCCGGCACTGATGCGCAGACGATGGCCACGAGGATGGTCGCTGAGAATTTCATATTGTTGGAAAGTTGTAGGTAGCCTGCGGGGCAAGTTCTAATCAAAATTGACGACTCGAGATGGGCAGGAAACTCACTGATGACAGAAGTGCAGAGGAACCTGGAGTCTTGGGTATCGACATTGAGAGCTTTTATATCATTGGAATGCCTATGATCCTGGTCACTTATGGCAGGATGACGAGCGAGAGTATTTCGGGAACCGAGCATTCGATTATTCGGAACTACCAAGTTGAACGTAACGCGAACACACCTGTATGTCACTGGCCGCAGCGGCTCCGTTGTCTATTCCTTTCCTGAGCATGTAGGCAGCCGAACAGAAACCAGAGAAATACGATGGAATACGTTCTGAACGCGATCATGAGGTGTCACCGGTTTTACGACTATACCTTTTTAGCAGATTAGGGTCCATGCAGCACGTTAAAACGTCGAATAACTCCCGTAGCGTGGAAGTGGTAGTACGGTTCGCTCGGAGGAATGTTCGTGTGCGCTCTAGAGCCCCTTTATGCTTCAAACGGTTTTTGTCATTTTTATATTCATTGAATCAGTATACTTGGACGAAGATGGATACATAGAATGTCATAACCCAGCCGAAGGTCTCCGGTGCAATGGTATATATTGACCCATGCACTTACCAATGTCCAAGCTTCAGGTCTCAGTTGAGTATGAGCAACTAGCGACGTACAAAAGTCATTTGCGTGAGGGAACATAAACATATCGGATGCCGGAGGGTTCAAGGGGCTACAATCACGTTTAACTTTGTGTTCTGGTGCTGTGAATCCCAAAGATGCATGATGCGTGATCATGGTTCCGGTTCGTTACAAGAGCTTGGTCTGCAGTCGGTACGCAGAAGTAAGTCACAAGCTGAATAGAGCAAATATATTTTGAACTTGAAGGAATATAGCATTCCCATGCTTACCCAATGCATATTTTTATTCAATTATCGTACCGTAACGACCCATAGCACCTTGCTCGGATATAATGTAAAATTGCCGAGGAGTCGATGGCTGAAGTCGAAGTGTGCGAACATTAGTGCGGCTCGTCAACAAAGGACCGGATGCAACGCAACCTATATCTTTTGGGCAAACCAAGGTGTCAATACACAACTCGCAGGATGATTCTGATAGCGATGCCGAAGTTCGATTCGCCCAGAACTGGGGCTCATTGTCACTATAATAATCCTGGACATCGCAGTTGACGAGGCTGGTCAAGTTGGTTGAGCAGAACCCTTTTCTGGATGAATGAAGTTCGTGAGCAGTGGTCGTAGGAGGTAGAAAGCGGGAACAAAATGAGGTTTGGGTAATTCAAATTGGAGAAAAAATGAATACATAAACTCACGTCACAGTTCAGATAGTCTGCACGTCCCGACTGCCCTGAGACGCTTCTCAGTGTGTTGATGACACTCTCCTCGTTGGGCGCGCCTGGCCAAGCGCCTGCGCTTGGTTTGGAAATAGTAGTGGCGTTGGCGCTACCAGTAATGATTGCAAAGTAGGTAAGGGACGCACAATGAGCAAGTGGGGGCACCTTACCAGAGTAGCTGCCCGCAGTGTCGTAGTCGACTGGACCACCCGAATTGGTCGAAAAGTTCTGCTGTATGAAAATGAGAGAGCGTGCGGGTCCATCATGAAGAAATCGGGGAAGTCTTGTAGTTTCAAACACCGCCATCTTCATTTCTACCATGTCAACAGTCAATCACTACTCAAATGCATGTTCGATTTCGGCTGACAGGCACGATCCGTTATTTCGCATACAAAACACGTTAACGCATGGCATTTTTCCGACGTCCCTTCATGGGGTCCCATTCATTCCGGGAGCGCTTATCACCACCGTCTTCAGTCTTCTCGTCCCTGGGGCAACGTGATATTATGATCTTCCGGATCCACGTCCATGGTGGGCCATGTAGCATATCCCTTTCCAATTCAGATTTCAGCCAAGCATTACCGCGTCATGGTGGACATGTACATCGTATCACTCGACATTAAATGCTGCATTGCGAGCGTTCCTCGGCTGCAATACAAATTAGATTGAGAATCGCGATCATAACGTTCAGCCTTTCCTTCTGTAACCATTCTTTACACTTGATGCATGATGGGCCAATTCTTGAAGGATTTGTCCACCTTTTCGCTGCGATGCGCTTACGCAGTCGAAATGTTACTGGATTTAGTTAATGCGTTAAACTCGGATGCTAAGCTTACTATTTGCAGAAATTTCGCACGCCCTGCCATCCAAGTCCAACTCGCCAGAGTTCCGCGGTGCTCTTATTCCATTCCTAGCATTATGTGAACTTGCAAAACCAGTAAGATTCCAATGGCGCCCTCGTTCCAACATGGTGCCTAGAGAAAAGATTTCGGGACGGAGGTTAACGTTGTTTCGTAGATTGCAAAGGCATGTGATTGAGTTTCTGGACTCATCCATTTCTCTAACAGGCAAGCGCTATGTATACTAGTAGTACTATGGGAACCACCTGGTTGCTCTAGCACCATGGCCTCTAACGATGACCAACCGACACCTGAATCCTTCGCACATACCATTGACCTTACCACAGCGGACAGTAAAATCACCGCTGTCAGCGTCTACACAAACAGGGCAGAGGTAACCCGCTGCTTTCGAATCCATCTGGGACTGGCAGGCCAAAACCAAGTCAAAATCCGCCGCCTACCGAATACACTTCAAGATGATTCTATCAGGTTTGATCTGGGTGGTGATACATGACGCGATATGAAACTGACATGAAGATTGTGCTAGACTTGAAGGACGCGGACCAGCCATGATACATGATGTCGTTGTTATCCCCGAGCCTGTCCCTCCGAAGATAGAAACTTCGCCAGATTTGGACGTTCTTGTGACTCGCAGAGAGCACACTACGAAAGAACTCGAGCGATGCAAAACACTGCGCAACGCAATTGGAACATATCTAGCTACGCTTCATGTTAAACATGTCGCAGTCAATCAGCTGGACGAAACAGTTCAAGGTTGCGATTCTGCAGCCGGAAAACTTGACGACAAGGCCATAAATTTGGAGAAGGAGCTCAAGCTTATTGATGAGCAGATAGAAGAAGAGAGGCAGAAGGACAATGCAAAACAGAATGACAAATTGCGCTTCCTGAGGAAGGTAGTATCGCTCAGTTTGTTTGTACAGAAAGAATGCACAGTCGAGGTTGTCTTGACTTACGGTGAGAGCGTTTCCTACCAGTGTTTAACTACTCTTCTCAAGCGCCCCCAGCGGTGGCCAACGCAAGTTGGAGTGCCCAATATGATGTTCGTGTCGACACGCTGGCCAAAGAAAGCCCCGTTACCTTGATTTACAAAGCGGCTGTTACGCAAAATACCGCCGAAGTAAGTTGTGAGCTTGACAGCACATTTCTCGACTGATGTGTAAAAAGGACTGGGAAGATGTCCCTCTCAGGCTCGAAACCGCGACTCCTACGTATCAAGTAGGACTTCCTTCGCTTTTTCCATGGACTTTATCTATCTATCATCCAATTCCTATGCCACCACAAGGCGCGGTGCGCGCAAGAACATATCGTTCACAAAGGAGGATGGAGAGAAGATCCTCCGCGTCAACGATCGAAAGTGTCGGACATGCGTGCTACGGAGCAAACCCGTTACTCGACATGCTACCTTCCGGTGCAACCGTCACCTCAAAAGGCAACGTTAGCGCAACGTTCGACGTTCCTGGGATCATCACTATTCCGAGCGATGGCGCTGCACACAACGTCAATATCGTTAAACTCAATCTAGAAGCCATCATGTCTTGGGTAGCCGTTCCGAAATACGATGCAAGAACACGTCTTAACGTATTTTCCCTTCCTGCATCGCATCCAAATGGTCCACTAACAAGTTGTGTAGGCAAAGATCAAGAACGCGTCCGAGTATACACTACTCAGTGGGATAGGCAGCATTTATGTCGACGGAAGTTTCATATCCAAGTCGAACATTCCCGCCGTGAGCCCCGGAGAAAGCTTCGACTGCGCTCTCGGCCTCGACCCAGCCATCCGTATTATATATCATCCTCTTTCCAAGAAAACAGCCAAATCAGGATTCTACACAAAGACGAGTGTCACCTCGTACACTCAGCGTATCTCGGTTCATAACACCAAATCAATCACTATCACCGATCTTCTAATCATGGATCAAATACCAGTTTCGACGGATGAGAAAATCGTAGTTAAGCTGTTCACCCCTTCTTTACCGACTGTGCAGGGGAACATTGGAAGTACAAAGGGCGAGAAGTCAGCAAACAATGCTGGTGCTAAAGTCAAAGTGGCACAAGGTGTGGTGGCTCAATGGGGAGATGGAACGGAGGATGCAGCAACAGTCGAAGATGGGGAAACAGCTGTTGGAAGAGATGGCAAGCTGTCTTGGGTTTGCGATGTTTCGCCGCAGGGAAAGATTGGTTTGGCGCTTCAGTGGGAAGTGACAGCACCTGCTCAGGCGCATGTTATTGGAAGTTGACGTACTCGGTTTGTGGTCGCTAAAACTGTTTGACGGAGATGTAGAGACATAGCAATTCATATGAATACTTGTACTTGTTTTCATAAAAAGTTCCTGCTCGTATCCCCTCTTTTTATACTCGGGGACGTCTGGTTGACCTTGATGGCAATATAACTCGTTCAGAAGAGAGCACAGATGACGTGTTGAATGTCAAATGATTTCACACAGGATCTAAAAGTACAGAATCAAGACAGAGGACTACATATGAACAGCTCTTCGCGACTTAAATTCTGCCTGCAACTTTTCAGGTAAGCTTAACATCCACCACCTTCAACTGGAGACTCACCCAATAGTTTATTAGAAGCAGCACCATTTGGTAGTAATAGGCAACTTTTCACGTCTGCTGACCATTTGCAGTATGATTCCAAAGTTACCGTTCTTCCTCATCTGATTCGTGGTTGTCATTGGGCATGTATACTGACATTAAGTCCTTCTCGGTGTGAAAAGTGATAACAAAGTCCGTTAAAATGAAATAAGTCCTATCTGTTCTCGACCTCCAACTTCACGGTCAAGATTCGCCAAGCTAAACTCCATCCCAGCTCGTCAACTCGAAGAATATCCAGTGATGAAGATAGCCGTCTCGGTGCCTCCGACGGTGTTATAAGTCGAATTGCTGGCGGTTCCATTGACGGCGTACGTAGTGTCCAGGGTGACGATATAAGTTGCGTTGCTCTCCCAATACGCGTATGGCAACTGTGAAGCAAAGCATATGCCGTGTGAGAAGACAAGGGAGAAAGAAAAGAAAATGCTTACCTGAACGCTGAAAGTGTCGGTGGGCGGGGTATTGAAACTCTGATGGAATTTCCTTCGCCCAAGTAGGACGGGACCCAAGTGTCCAGTCCCACCGGAACCCACCTCGATGTAGTAATCGATGTAGATGGGGGTGATGCCGAAATAAAGGGAGCAGGTGAAGTCTGCGTGCACAGTAAAGTACTGTTCGATAACCGTCAATGAGTGAGCGATTGAGCACTATCTAATCGAGGCAATGGGAACGACGGACATTTCCTGGGGCAACAGTGGAGGGTCCTATCTGGAGTATCCCAAAGCGAGCTGCCTCTGCGCAAGAAACGCGCTTCTCGACTGAGGGGATGCCTATACAAGCAGCTGGCACGAAAGCTGCAGCGACAGCGAGAAGAAGGGAGGGGAGGGTGAACTTCATGATCACGACGAACAACTGATGGACGGTGATACGACTCGGGTGGATTTTGGTAGAGCTCATAAACAACACACCTCATTAAATACCGCTCGGAGGACGGTAACAACTACCCGTTAATAGATTGGTATCATAATGCAGAAATACATGACGGCTTTTGTACACCGCAGCGTTTGCTGGAAAATGATGTAGATGGCTTTGGTCAGAATGGCCCGCAGCGAGAAGGCTGTGGCTGTGTTCGGCCGGCACCAGTGTCCATGCGCTTTTATGTATTACTTTGTATTTTACAACTAGCGGTCGTCACTGCAGTGCCGACACGAACCTTGCGCCTGATTTCTTTATATAAAACTGTTTAAATCTATTATCTACCAGTGTCCAAACCAAGAAAGGGTAATATTTCGGTTGTGCTTGTATTC
The DNA here is from genome assembly GCA_015039365.1 of Amanita rubescens. Taxonomy (NCBI): domain Eukaryota; kingdom Fungi; phylum Basidiomycota; class Agaricomycetes; order Agaricales; family Amanitaceae; genus Amanita; species Amanita rubescens. The sequence goes on from WION01000308.1 coordinate 22,715, forward strand.
AAACCCCCAATTTCCGTTTTTTCGTTCAAGGTATTACTTTAACATACTTAATACTTTTCACAGAAGCAGGGCTTGACTACGGATCCGTCACTCGGTAACACCTTGAAAAAGGGATGGGGTTCCTGTGCATAATAAGAAACTAAAGGATATTGATCAACTTGTACGTACATACTAATCAGCAATAATTTCACAACTTAGTTTAAGTATTTCAGGTTTATGAAGACAGAGTGAAGTGGAACAAGAGTAGGATACGGTGAAAAGAGTACAGGTACAGTGTGGACATATACTATAACGGCAAATAAGTAGAGGATGGTTCGCCATTGACAGCTTGGGAGCCGGATGTTACTACAAGGATAACGGCGGGTCGTAGAAGTACAAGTTATCTTATCTTATCATTACTTAGTAAGCATTTCCCACATTTTACAGGTTTTGTGAATTTACCTTTCGGTATGACCTTGCTGCGCAAGGTAATCATCGGTAATGCTCTCATACAGGAATTCTGACACAATGAGTCTAGGCGTCCAGAGTGGTGGAGCCCTCATCTCGCTCCTTCGATGGATGATGAACTTGTCAATTCGATATTTTAGGTCTAGACCTGGAATATTTGTCAGGGATGTATAACTTGTAACACAAGCGAAACGAACAAGGTTGCACATCCTCCAATGTAAGAGGAGCACGATTGAAGGGATCCTTGGTGTCTGACAGGAGATGGGACTTGATGGTAGTACGATCAACAATGGCTCTAGACGATGGTAGCAAAACAGGGTCTCGCATAATGGTGAACATGAGAGGATCTGCAATGGGGATAAACGATTGTGACAGTCGTTAGTTGAAAAAATGACATACCCAAAAATTCATCAGGCACTTTGCCCAAATCATCCTCAGCATCTAGCATAACCTTCGCCTTCTCAACTTTTTCAATAAGTACGCGCAGTTGTCCAAGTTCCTTCTCAGATTTGATGTTGGCCCTAGACGCAATGCTGGATGCGCGTTCAAATAAACCTTTGCTATAACTGTGATCATCGCGGGCCATCGCCATAACGAATTCCGGTTGATCGTCTAGGTTCATAAATACTTGGAGGATATCGCTTAGCAAAGCTTTTGGGTCGAACTTGAGCTTCTCTGGTTCTCGAACTTTCAGTTCCTGGTATTTCGGACCAACCAGTGCAACCAAATTGTAGTCTAGCATAGCCGCCAATCGGCACACGATCTCTGGTACCATAAAGGGTGCTTTTGTCTCGGCAGTAAACATCTTCAACAGTTCCACTGTCGACCGTCCCAAAGTGATGTAAATAGTCGCACGTTGTTCCACGTTTCGCAATGTGTTCTCGCGTTCCCTCCGATATTCTTGCGGCCTAGCATTCCAGGCCTTCTTATCGTCCATTTCTACTTGTATGTTATGTATCGAGGTTAATCCACTAAACGACAAGTCCATCAGGTAAGTTACATCATTGATCATGATGTTGATAAATCGAACGAATCTGTCAACCTTCCTGCAAAGGATCGTGAGCATTATGTCAATTCTTCACCGTTCAACTTACTTCGCTTCCAAATCGAGGGCTTCGCGATGAGCGGGGTTGTTCCAGACGAACAGAAGGATGTAGAAAATACATTGTCTGAGCAATAGTCAGTACTTTCCCCAGCATGGCAGACATATGTCCAACCTTGCATCTATATATTGCGATCAGAAGAGGGCAACAATAACTGGTATATACATACTAAACCTATCGTAAAACCGCGAACCTTCTTCATTATGCTCGACTTCTGTGGAACACGCATAAGCACTTAAGTATAAATCAGGGACGCAGCAAACCGATATAAAAGTTCATCAAAGCAGCTATTAAATGTTTCAGCGCCAGCGGGTGAGTATTAAGCAGGTTTCCGAGAACGCCGTTCCATTCGCGAGCGTTTCTCCAAATGCTCATGAATAAGATCTACGGACGGCCTTCGTAAGTTCTCAACGATATCGAACCAAGAGAGCGTACTTCATTGATTTTCACTTTCAGGACCGGGTTCTTGATATACCATGTTGATGTGAGAAATGTCAACGCGAAGACCAACATGTCCACCTTCAACCCTGGCAATTCAAAATTTTCAGGAGAGATTCTACGTAAATCAGTATCCCTCTATCATTTCCTATACATGCAACTAACTTGACGAAGAAATGAAGTGAGTCGACAATATCTTCAACGATGTATTCCGGAAGAACTCTGAACGCCATAGGTACCTCCTTCGGCAACGGTAATCTGTGGATCATGATTTAGACAGGACGATGTTCGGGCGCGCGACTGCTCACATGACAAGGGGATTTGGGTGCTTTTTGGTTGGATCGACTTGTCGTATTAGCCAGGTGGAAAGAAAGCTTATAAATCCAATGGATCGATAGACAAGTTCAGGCTCTACTATGCCAGCTTCGAATGTTAGTTTCTGAGACCGGATTTCATCTTGCTCCAGCTGGATCCCTTCACGATCGTCCATCCATGCATCAAGTAAGGTAGGAACACACCTTGGCTTGTTTAATAGCTGCTTCTATCTGTGCTTGGAAAGGACCCTGGACGAGGCTTGAATGAATGAGAAGTCCTGAGAAACAGGCGATCAAACTCACCCCCATCCACGATTCCGAGACCCCTTGCAACCAATCAAGATGTCTTTGGATGACTTCGCGCACTTTATCGAGATCCTTGTATGTTGAAATGGTTTTGATGTATCCAAAATGACTCATGGCGACAGTAAGGAAAAATATGTTTGAGATAAAATTGGGTGAGGCTAGTCTCCATATAAGCAGTCGCCCATAGCGATATAAAACAAACTGAACCCATCGGATCTCGATGCTCATCTTCCCATGTTGTTGCCTCTTCGCTACTCACTTTGATGCGCGTTTCGTCCTTAATACTGATGAGAGAACAGTTAACAAAGTACAGAGGATCTATCCGATCCATCTGAAGTAAGGGACTAAGAGGAGCAATAGCCGTGCATAGGGAGCCACTTACTTTGGTGTAATTGGCATCCATAAAAGGCTCTGCGAAACGCAACAGGACGCTCAGGATATTGAGCATGAAACTATCCGAAGATACAGTATTCGGGTCAACCTGATACAGGTCATCGACGTGAATAATGAATTACGCATTGACGCACTTGCATTCCGGCCCGTTTAACGTTCAAACTTATAATGCGTGCGAAATACTGTAACACTGCATCCTGGGCTTCGGGAGACGCTCTGACCAATGTGTTAAAGATTTGGAAAAGAGAATTCTGTCAATGTGTGTTAATGGCCGACAACTTTTGCATTAAAGACAACGAACTTGAAAGTTTTTCAGGGCCTCTCGAAGGCTTGCAAATGAGAATTCGATGTCGCTCCTCGAGCGCTTCTCAGGTTCAGAGAAGTACATTTGTTCAATTCTTGGCTGAAGAAGTTAAGGTTTATACGTGATGGAGGCAATGACGTGGAAACTCGCCCATTCTTGATAAAAGACACCAAGTCTGCACAATGGGCCAAGCAACGACGTCCGTTCAAAGTTAAGCGCTGTTGCATTAGGCGGATTCCACGCTTCCATTCTCGTGATCATGGTAGCAACGCTTTTCGTGGATACAAGCGCTTCCAGTCCACGTATCACACCTCTCCAACTGGCGTCACCTCCCAAACCCTCCGGGCGGAATAAAGATTCATGAAACAACAAACCGTTAACTACCGGACCAAGGACATTATCGATTTCGCTATCTGGCTCAAATCTACAAGCGAGGTCTTGTATGAATTGTCCTATGTCAGATGGAGTCAACACATTTGGGCTAGAAGGTGGCCCTGAGACGAATGGTCCTGATAATGCCGAGAGGGACAAGAGAGGTGCAATAAGTTCTGGTGCGCCAACAGGTCGACTACAACATACTCGGTGTAAGGTTTTGTCCGCCTGCAATGCAGCAACGTACCCTTCTGGCTGAGAAAACATCTCGGGATTCTGGAGATTTAGACCAACATAGGTCAAAACCAGATGACGGATCTTTTCAAGTAGCTCAAGCCCTTTTTGCGTATCTAGAGGTGGATAGCCCTAAACGAAGTTCAAGAACACGGACGAGCTAGAAGCTTCGTTACCACGAACTTTCTTTTTAAATGCTGTTCGAGCAGAATTGAATCGCTTCCATGATCCAACGAGGTATTCAAAAGCTGTTTGCTGTGCTGGGAGTGACGCCAACGTGGACAGGCAGTACAAATCATCACTACACAAAGTTTGCCACATTATGTTTCGCAAGGGTGCAGCCAACTCACGTTATTTTTGGATCAATGGACAAACGGTAGCGTAAGAGTCTATCAATCATGTCGGCATTGAGATGTTCAATCGCTATCATATGGAACTTTAGAAACAGGACATGTGTCAATGTTAGAGAACGTACAAATTCCCTCGTCTACCATGTCTTGCGCAACATATTTTAACCAGACAATATCATAACCAGACCGTTCAGAGACGGCTTTCTGCAGGTACGCAAGTCAGGCTCGCCTATAATATGAGCAGAGGATTGTAAATACATCTAATGTCACCTTCAATATCTGTTCGATGGTTTCATGTTCCCAAGCAGCAAAGTCAAATTTCGCAGGCGCCTTTGCTTTTGGTAGTGTAGGAGGCTGTTGATTCTGTCGGGTAGGCGCCTTTGCTTTTGGTAGTGTAGGTGATAGGACCACAGGTGGTACAGGCTGTTGATTCTGTCGGGTAGGCGCTGGTGGCTTGGGCGATGGCGTCGGCTTAGGTTCGCTTATCGTTATCGGGGTCGGTTCGGGAGGTGATGAGGGTAGGTAGTGTATGGAGGTCCGTATCGGACAAAAGCAACATGCCATAACTTAGAGAAGCAGATTCCCGCCCGACAGTGGGCGGCGCAACTGTCGGATTTACAGCTGTTTGCAGAACGATCGACCCACTACCCCGAAATACACGTAGCGGGGCCTGAATTTCAGAATAGTATTAGTAATAAGGCTGGCATAAGGCTGGCATATGGCAGGCACAGCCGCATTATCCGCGCTTCTCAGTTTGGACGGGCTAGGTGTAGCGCATTTAGGCCGACCGCCTTTGGACATTCTCTCCCACACACTCTCTCGTACAATAAGTAATTGATTAATTCTTTTTTTCCTGCCTGCGGCACTACACCTATAGTTAGAAAGCCAGGCGAGGCTAAAGGCGATCGGCCTAAAGCCCGCTCACGGCCCGTCTCGGTCGTGTTGTTAGTCCGGCCTCTTCGATGTGTTCATCAGAGGGCACAGGGGTCACGGATGAGGCCATGGTGTAAAGTTTTGTATATCTAAGTGTTATCTGGTGGGATCACAGATAACATATTGAGGCTGAAAAACTATGTTGTATATATGTTCGGCAGTAGGTGCCGAAGCTGGGGCCTCACGGCCTGCCCAAGGCCTACAACCTCAAGAGCCAGGCCGTGAGCCCTCATGAGCCCACCATAAGGCTCGGCTCGGCTTAGCAAAAAGACGGCCTGGCTCACACGGCCCAGGGCTTCCAGCCGGGCCTTGCCCATCACTAGTAAGATTCCAATGGCGCCCTCGTTCCAACATGGTGCCTAGAGAGGAGATTTCGGGACGGAGGTTTACGTTGTTTCGTAGATTGCAAAGGCATGTGATTGAGTTTCTGGACTCATCCATTTCTTTAACAGGCGAGCGCTATGTATACTACATAAGTAGTACTATGGGAACTACCTAATTGCTCTACATGGCCTCTAACGACCACCAACCGACACCTGAATCCTTCGCACATACCATTGACCTTACCACTGGCAGCGGACAGTAAAATCACCGCTGTCAGCGTCTACACAAACAGGGCAGAGGTAACCCGCTGCTTTCGAATCCATCTGGGACTGGCAGGCCAAAACCAAGTCAAAATCCGCCGCCTACCGAATACACTTCAAGATGATTCTATCAGGTTTGATCTGGGTGGTGATACATGACGCGATATGAATCTGACTTGAAGATTGTGCTAGACTTGAAGGACGCGGACCAGTCACGATACATGATGTCGTTGTTATCCCCGAGCCTGTCCCTCCGAAGATAGAAACTTCGCCAGATTTGGACGTTCTTGTGACTCGCAGAGAGCACACTACGAAAGAACTCGAGCGATGCAAAACACTGCGCAACGCAATTGGAACATATCTAGCTACGCTTCATGTTCAACATGTCGCAGTCAATCAACTGGAGGAAACAGTACAAGGTTGCGATTCTGCAGCCGGAAAACTTGACGACAAGGCCATAAATTTGGAGAAGGAGCTCAAGCTTATTGATGAGCAGATAAAAGAAGAAAGGCAGAAGGACAAGGCAAAACAAAACGACAAATTGCGCTTCCTGACGAAGGTAGTATCGCTCAGTTTGTTCGTACAGAAAGAATGCACAGTCGAGATTGTCTTGACATACGGTGAGAGCGTTTCCTACTAGCGTTTAATTACTCTTCTCAAGCGCCTCCAGCGGTGGCCAGCGCAAGTTGGAGTGCTCAATACGATGTTCGCGTCGATACGCTGGCCAAAGAATCCCCCGTTACCTTGATTTACAAAGCTGCTGTTACGCAAAATACCGCCGAAGTAAGTTGTGAGCTTGACAGCATATTTCTCGACTGATGTGTAAAAAGGACTGGGAAGATGTCCCTCTCAGGCTCGAAACCGCGACTCCTACGTATCAAGTGGGACTTCCTTCGCTTTCTCCATGGACTTTATCTATCTTTCATCCAATTCCTATGCCACCACCAAGCGCAGTGAGCGCAAGACAATTTAGTTCAGTCACTCCACAAATGAGGATGATGAGAAGATCCTCCAGAAGATCCTCCGCGTCAACGATCGAAAGTGTCGACGAAGATTCGTACGAAGGAAACAAGTTCTTCGACATGCTCCCTCACGCCGCAATCGTCACCTCAAAAGGCAACGTTAGCGCAACGTTTGACGTTCCTGGGATCATCACCATTCCGAGTGATGGCGCTGCACACAACGTCAATATCATCAAACTCAATCTAGAAGCCATCATGTCCTGGGTAGCCGTTCCGAAATACGATGCAAGAACGCGCCTTAACGTACTTTCCCTTCCCCCATCGCATCCAAATGGTCCACTAATAAGTTGTGTAGGCAAAGATCAAGAACGCATCCGAGTACACTCTACTCAGTGGGATAGGTAGCATTTATGTCGACGGAAGCTTCATATCCAAGTCAAACATTCCCGCCGTGAGCCCTGGAGAAAGTTTCGAATGCGCTCTTGGCCTCGACCCAGCCATCCGTATTATATATCATCCTCTTTCCAAGAAAACGACCATGTCAGGATTCTACACAAAGACGAGTGTCACCTCGTACACTCAGCGTATTTCGGTTCATAACACCAAATCAATTACTATCACCGATCTTCTAATCATGGATCAAATACCTGTTTCGACGGATGGGAGAATCGTGGTTAAGCTGCTCACCCCTTCTTTACCGACTGTGCAGGGGAACATTGGAAGTACAAAGAAGGGCGAGAAGTCAGCAAACAATCCCGGTGCTAAAGTCAACGTGGCAGAAGGTGTGGTGGCTCAGTGGGGAGATGGAACCGAAGAGGCAGCAGCAGTCGAAGATGGGGAAACAGCTGTTGGAAGAGATGGCAAGCTGTCTTGGGTTTGCGATGTTCCGCCGCAGGGAAAGATTGGTTTGGCGCTTCAGTGGGAAGTAACAGCACCTGCTCAGGTGCATGTTTTTGGGAGTTGACGTACTCGTTTTTTGGTCGCTAAAACCATTTGACGGACATGTAGAGATATAGCAATTCATATGAATACTTGTACTTGTTTTCGTAAAAAGTTCCTGCTCGTATCCCCTCTTTTTAAACTCAGGGCGACAAAAGACGGTTGACCTTGGTGGCACTATGATTTATTCAGAAGATAGCACAGACGACGTGTTGAACGTCAAACGATTTCACACAGGATCTAAAATTACAGAATCAAGACAGAGGACTACATATGGACAGCTCTTCAACTTTCAATTCTGCGTGAAACTCTTCAAGTAAGCTTATTGTCCACCACCTTCAACGAAAGACTCACCCAATGGTTTACGTGCAACACTTGCTACATTCTCCTATAACGAGCCTCAAAGGGCAAACATTAGGAAGCGGCGGCGCGGGCCAGCAACCAGGAAGGCAATATTCTTCTCCCAAGGTCATGACTTGGGGGTAATGGCTAAGGCGAGCACCTTCTCCCGGGTTCACCACTTGGGGGTAATAGCCAGGGAGAGCAAAGGCCGGGGCCGATGCGCAGACGATGGCCGTGAGGATGGTCGCTGAGAATTTCATATTGTTGGAAAGTTGTAGGTAGCCTGCGGGGCGAGTTCTAATCAAAATTGACGACTCGAGATGAGTAGGAAACTCACTGATGACAGAAGTGCAGAGGAACCTGGAGTTTTGGGTGTCGACATTGAGAGCTTTTATATCATTGGAATGCCTATGATCCTGGTCATTTATGGCAGGATGACGAGCGAGCATATTTTCGGGGACCGAGCACTCGATTATCGCTACTCGGAATTACCAACATAAAATCAACGTGATGCGAACACACCAGTATGTCACTGGCCGCAGCGGTTCCGTTGTCTATACCCTTCCCCAGCATGTAGGCAGCCGAACAGAAACCGGAAAAATACCATGGAATACGTTCTGAACGCGATCATGAGGTGTCACCGGCTTTACGACTATACCTTTTTTTAACGTCCATGCAGCACGTCAAAACGTCGAATAACTCCCGTAGCGTGGAAGTGGTAGTATGGTTCGCTCGGAGGAACGTTCGCGCGCGCTCTAGAGCCACTTTATGCTTCAAACGGTTTTTGTCATTTTTATATTCATTGAAAGTATACTTGGACGAAGATGGATACATAGAATCTCATTACCTAGCCGAAGGTCTCCGGTGCAATGGTATATGTTGACTCATGCACTTGCCAATGCCCTATCGTCGAAGCTTCAGGTTTCAGTTGAGAATGAGCAATTAGCGACGTACAAGAGTCATTTGCGTGAGGGAACATAAACTCATCGGACGCCGGAGGGCTCAAGGGGCTACAATCACATTCAACTTTGTGTTCTGGTGCTGTGAATCCCTCATTGCCAAAGATGCATGATGCGTGATCATCGTGAACGTTTGGTCCGGTTCGTTACAAGAGCTGGTCTGCAGTTGGTACGCAGAAGTAAGTCACAAGCTGAATAGAGCAAATATATTTTGAACTTGAAGAACTATAGCATTCCCATGCTTACCCAATGCGTACCGTAACGACCCATAGCACCTTGCTCGGATATAATGTAAAATCGCCGAGGAGTCGATGGCTGAAAGAAGTGTGCGAAAATTATCTGTGCTCGATTAGGATTCCTTACTTAATAGGATCAGGCTCCCGAACATACCCAATTTACTTTTTTATGGACCCGCACGCTCTGGAATGGAAATTCGGGTTCTGGAGATCGTGACGGGTGTTGCGGCTGTTTGCCGTCTCGTCTACCTGGAAGAAGACCGCGAAAATATCTTCACGTTATATCGCCTACCGGGTAAGGTGCTACGCTCATTGTGGCATGATAATTGGACAGATAACCTGTATGAAGAAATCGGGGAAGTCTTGTATACGTTTCAAACACCACAGACCCCCGGCCTTTATCCAGGACTCCTTCGCAGTCTCGCCACACCTTTGATTGCATCCCGGTTACCCTAGCACACAGTGGAAGCGAGAGCCCAGCACCGTCTCGCAGTGGGACTCTCCTGCTACAATCGAAACGCCAGCCCTACTTCGGCCAAACTGCAGGCCCCCACTGCTCTGGCAGCGCTTCCTTCATCCACCTCACCATCCTTCCCTCCATCCGCTTTTGAGAGTACGTCAAGTGAGCACCATCTCGGATTCGACACGAACGAGGAAGCGAAGGCGAAACGGTACACGGCAGGTGCCAGTGGGGCAAGCACATCAACTATTTCTTCTTCAGCTACACAATGCTAGGACGACGACAACAAGACGGATACTACGGTCCTAAGTACAAGATCACCAAGGCTCCCCCCGGCCCACTAGCACATCCAAGCTTCCGTCTTCTCCGAGTCACGGCCGCACTCGCGTACACCTCTCGCGCCACCTGGATCTCAGACTTCACTCATTGGGCTTCGTTGGTTTGCCCGTGAAATACCTCCCTTACGTCGCGATCGGCATAGACTTCCTCATGCAGTGGTCCATACGCCGCAGCTCAAGGGATTGCGGGAGCAATTGTTGGACACTTTTGGTGGTGAACTATGTGGGCTCCTGACAAGCGTGGACGACCACATCCCCTGGAACGGCTCGGCCGTGCCCTTCAGTGGTTACAGTCATTGATTGGGGAAGGCGATGAATGGTGTGCAAGTTATTCCTCCTAGATGACCCTGCCGATTTTTCTTCGGGGCACAACTGGGGTTCTTGTAGACGGCTTGGAAGTTGAGTACACTCATGATGGTTTCTTCTGTTGTCTCTCATCCTATCTCCAGTTACCGTGATATGTATCGTGATTTCGATTCGGAATGAGACTAACCCAAATATACCGTTATAGTTGCAGAGGACAATGGAGCGATAGAAACGGCCGAACTCGTCTTTATGGCAACTGCTTCAATCTGGTGCGATCACCGCCGGAGCTCCGTCTATTTCCGCGTTCTAACGGCGTATTGTATCACAGGTTTCAAGCGATCCTCCTGTGATATCAGTGTCCTGTACAAACTACGGGCTGCTGCCGGCGAAGGTGGTATTCGACAAACGGGACCAAAGCCTGAGCCGCTCTACAGGTATGTGTAGGACAGCAATCGGAAAGGATGGGACGTCGTTGTGGGTTTGCGATGTTCCACCGTAAAGAAAGGTTGGTTTGGCACTTCAGTGCGGAGCATCGGCAGCTTCATAGGCGTTGATAGCTGATGAATCCCGTTTCGGTATTAAAGAGATATACGTGTGGCGCCCGTTACCGTGAAAGATTCTTGCTCGTATCTCCTCTTCTCATACTACTCGGGACAATAAGAGAGACAATTATCCAGTTTACCTGGGTGCCACTATAACTTATCCGGAGGGAAGAAGGCCGCACAGACTCCGACGCGAACATAAAATGACTTCGTGCAGGATTTAAAATTACAGAACTGAGCCAAAGGTGTATTAACTACGCCACAGCAGCTCTTCAACCTTTAACTCTGCATGCGACTCAGTGTCTACTACCTTCAAATGAAGACTTACCCAATGCAGCTTTTGCTATTTTCTCCTGAGATGAGATTGCAGGGAGGATGGCAATGGGTCGGGAATAGCGGCAAGCAACTATCAAGACACTACTGTCCTTGCTATGCCTCCACTTGGACTGAGTAGGAAGAGCAGTAAAAGCGTGCTGCGTCACGAAGATAGTTATTAGTCGCCGAGAATCTCATATTTTTGGAAGACGGTAGGTAGGCGGGTTCTACTAATCAGAGCTACCGTTTAAAGAGGTGCTGGGGAATCCGAAGCGTCTTGGGGTGTCAATATTGTCGGTTTTATTTCATTGGAATTTGGCCTTTGGCGTTGGTCACGCTTGTTGACCACTTTGCTGGGTGGAGCTCACTTAGTCTCGCACAAGATTGGAATTCGAAAGCGGCACAATACAAACAATTTATTCGCAGTCGCTAGCAGGCCGGGCTGGTTCCCAGAACGGCCGTATTCAGGAGCATCCTCGAGTGAGAAATGTGGCAAGCATTCCCCGCCCTCCGCTCCCTACTGGCCATTCTCCCCAGGGCTTCATTGGCAAGAACGTTTCGTGCGCGCCTGGCTAGGGTCGCGCAACTACGCGTTCTGCCTCACCGTATCCCCACCGTACCTCATTACAAACGTGCAATGCAGTACAGTCCAATTCGCAAAGAAAAAGAAAATCCAGGTCCGAGTCCCAGTCCTTGGGTATATTGTCCGTGTCCAGCACGAGCGAGTCACTTGCAAAACAAAAAAAAGAGCGAAAGTGGAGTTAAATTGAACGTTAACGAAAGATATACAAAGTCTGAAATGTTGCTCACCAGAAAATAAATGGAAAGAGCCAACGCCCTCGGATTTACCATATCTCATTCAAGTCCTCCTCAGCATTCACTTCAAAGTGGAGATCTCCATTTGGGCTCGTGACGATGATTTCCGGAATAGCAGGCATCATTTCCTCTTCTTCCGCCACCACCTCGTCTGCGGGAAGCACCTCCCCGAACCTGATCGTCCAGTTGTACCACGAAGCATCCAGCTGAAGGTCCTTGTATGAGCCACTCGCGATAGCCTCCTGGTCATAATCGACCGCCGTCGCATTGTTTGCATACGTTGCCGATGCGAGGTCGCCGTCACTGGGGCTCGTCACGATCAGGCTTGGGATCTTCGGAATCGGAGCATTGTACTTTTCAGGCATGAGCACCTTCCACTTCAACAACGGAGCCCAGTCCTGCAAAGGGATGTCAATAATGCACTCGTCCTGAAGAACGCACCGGTTGTTTTGAACAGAATTTTCAAGCGCCCTCTGCGCAGCTCTCTTCTTGTCGCGCTTATACTTGGCAACAAAGATATGCGGGGGGCGGCCAACGGCGGTGTTAGGGAACTCGAGGGAGTAGTTAATCTCGACGTTCATTAGCTCGGATAAGGAGGTGTCCATGAGCCGTTCCTCGGGAGCGTCGAGCTTGTTTAGCATCTCGGATAGATCGAAAGTGTCATCGGCCACTTCAGCGTCATCAAAGTACTCGACAGGGTCGATATATTCAATTCTCTCTGTCAGAGAATCGGGGACCGCGTCGAGGGTAATGTCCGCCTCGTTCATGTTACCGCGGGAGAGTCTCGCCAAAGATCTCTTCCGTGTCACTTCGATGCTATCGTTGTGGCGCTTAGCCAATGGCGAAGAGACGTCGAAAAGGCTCTCGGTGCAAGACAGCGTGATTCCGTCCAAGTGTGTGATCCTTTTCTTCTTGGGCGTTGAGATCTTTGCTGCCGTGAGGCCAGTTTCCCAGTCCTCGTCATCAAAGTCCTATCGATATTGGTCAGGAAAAGAAATGACGAACAATAAAAAAGACAATACCATTTGCACCGAGTCCAATGCTTCGGATAGGCATGCAAGCACAGGACGAACGAAAGACTCTTTCTTTTCATCCTGGGATTAATTGTGCTCAGAGATTCGACTTGCGCAAAACATCGAGAACACGATTACCTTTGCAATGGACCTAACGCGCTTTACGTCTCCTAGGTCAGCGCCTTTTTTGATTTTGTGCTCGTCGGCAACCATTATTTTAGCAGGCGCCGACCTAGTCGAACCCCTATGTCATATCGGTCATCACATCTCACTGCCGTCAAGAAAGGACAGACTCACCGTTTTTTAGAAAAAGGAGGAATGTTTTCCTTACCTTGAGAAGAAGCGTTAGCGCTCTTTTTAGAAGAAGGAATACGGGAAGTAAAGGTGGGGAGACGGGAAGCGGGAGAGGGGGAAGGGGAAGGGGAGGAATTTTCCAAGGCCAGCTTGGAAGCGGTGGGGAAGGTCTTTCGGGGAAGTTTGGAATACATGGTTAATGGTATGGGTGATTGGTAAATGTGTGTGTGTATGTATGCGGGGGATCAAAAGGGATATCTGAAGAGATGCGACAACGGATGCAGGTTTATATACGCCTCGACCGATTGTAAACGAAACTGACCTGTGGCTGACGCCAATAAGGGGCTCTGGCGCGGTCCTTGCCCATGGGCCCGGCCCGGGAGTGTGCCCGACTCCACCGGTTAACTTTAGGGGTTCTGTGCGTGCAGCCTTAACCAAACGTCCAGACATATAAGAATCGCTGACTTGAGTTCAATGATTGGCGACGCACGCCAAGCGACATCGATCGTTGAGCTGGAGGACTTGACAGGAGGATGACGAGAACCGTAAGTATTTTAAGAGATGTGGCTGTGCAGCTTCGCCATTGGTTGCCGTCACCTATGTTATGCAAGCGTTATCGCACCAGAAATTTCCCCGCCTCAGGCTCGTGCAGAACGATCTTTCCATTATCTTCCATCCAATTCTCTTGCCACACTGGCAACTAGCCTCAGCGCGTGCAAGACTCCTTTAAAAAATCCGCCGCCGTGTCAACGATTGAAAGTAACAATGAAGAAAAGCACGAAAAAACATGTTCGATGTTTGTGGGGTCATCACCGTTACGAGCGACGCGTCATACTCAATCTATAAGCCATCATGTCTTGCCAGTGTCATTGTTTCGAAATACGATGCAAGGACGCGCCATAGTCCTTCCTCTATCGAATCTAACATTAACACTTGTGAGCGAAGAATGCGTCAAGGTATACTCTACTAATGGTGGCTCAGTAGGGAGATGGAGCGGAGGATGATCCGGCAGCCAACAATGGGGTAACAGCAGTTGGGAAGGACGGCAAGCTGTCTTGGTTTGTGATGTTCCACCGCAGGGAAAGACCAGCTTCAAGGGGAAGCAGGAGTACCTGCTGTTGATAGTTGATGTGCTCGTTTTCGGTCGCTAAGCTGTTTGATGTGGATGAAGAGATAGCAATTCAAGACGGCACTTGTTTTCGTAAAAGGTTCCTGCTTGTATCTCTTCTTTTCATACTCGGGGCAACGAGGGAGACAATCATCTGGTTTACTTTGGTGGCACTATGACTTATTATGACAGAAGAGAGCACAGACGACGTGTTGAACGTCATTGAACGATTTCACAATTTAAAATTACAGAATCAAGACAGGACTACAGAACAGCTTCCAACTTTCAATTCTGCGCGAAACCCTTCAAGTAAGTTTATTGTCTACCACCGCCAACTAAAGACTCACCCAACGCCAACACTTTAAGTGCAACACTTGCTACACTCTCCTAGAATGAGCTTCAAAGGGCAAACATTAGGAAGTGGCGGCGCGGGCCAGCAACCAGGAAGGCAATACTCTTCTCCCAAGGTCACGACTTGGGGGTAATAGCCAGGGACAGCAAAGGCTGGCACCGATGCACAGACGATGGCCATGAGGACGGTCGCTGAGAATTTCATATTGTTGGAAAGTTGTAGGTAGCCTGCGGGGCAAGTTCTAATCAAAACTGACGACTCGAGATGGGCAGGAAACTCACTGATGACAGAAGTGCAGAGGAACCTGGAGTCTTGGGTATCGACATTGAGAGCTTTTATATCATTGGAACGCCCATGATCCAGGTCACTTATGGCAGGATGACGAGCGAGAGTATTTCGGGAACCGAGCACTCGATTATTCGGAACTACCAAGCTGAACATGAAATCAACGTAATGCGAATGCACCTGTATGTCACTGGCCGCAGCGGCTCCGTTGTCTATTCCTTTCCTGAGCATGTAGGAAGCCGAACAGAAACCAAAAAAATACCATGGAATACATTCTGAACGCGATCATGAGATGTCACCGGTTTTACGACTATACCTTTTTAGCAGATTAACGTCCATGCAGCACGTTAAAACATCCCGTAGCGTGGAAGTGGTAGTACGGTTCGCTCGGAGGAACGTTCGCGCGCGCTCTAGAGCCACTTTATGCTTCAAACGGTTTTTGTCATTTTTATATTCATTGAAAGTATACTTGGATGAAGATGGATACATAGAATGTCATAACCCAGCCGAAGGTCTCCGGTGCAATGGTATATATTGACCCATGCACTTACCAATCCCCTATCGATCGAAGCATCAGGTTTCAGTTGAGAATGAGCAATTAGCAACGTACAAGCGTCATTTGCGTGAGCTCGAATATAAACGCATCGTATGCCGCAGGGCCCAAGAAATTACGACGCTGCGGGTAGTTACCCCAGCGAGGAAACCCCCGCGTCCACTCGCAAGCTGTCCGCCAGGACCCCTCCTCCGATCGCATTAAGTGTGTCAACTGCCTTGGGCCCCATCCCGCTATCTCCCGGGATTGCCCCTTTTTCGTCTCTAGATTTGATGAAATAGCGCTTGCTCACCTGCAAGCTGAACGCCTCAAACGGGTCCGCCAGGCTCGCTCTAGGCGCACAGAAAAGAAAGTCAACGCGAAATTCGCCGCCCGTTATGATGACCTGGATTAGCCCGGGTCCCTCTTCCTTTCAAGGCCCAATGCTCCTCCCTCTTTATGTATGGTTGGACCAAGCGATCACTATGTGCGGTTGCCCTATGCGCCGACGTCGAGTTCAGTTTGAGTATTTACTTACAGGTTCTTTTCCTTACCTCTTCCGAACGGAAGGTTTTTTCCCAGAGCAACTGTGTAGTGTACTTGGCAATACACGCTGTCCTTCCCCGCAAGGGGCGGGATATCCTTAAAATAAATAAAAAAAGAGGAAACCCCCGGTCCACCGTGCCTGGCACCCTCCGACTTCGCAATCGCACCATTTCCGAACCAAGCGCCTGCACTTGGCCAGCCGCGCCCAACTTCTAGGGGAGTGGTGCGGGGCCTTATCGTTAGCACCGTACTCGTCTCGAGGCAGTCGGGATGCAGACTATCTGGTCTGTGGTGTGAGTTTATTACCTTGCTCAGGCTTGACAAGCCTTCTATTATTGTTTGGATAGGCTTGCCAGCCACTTCAAGTTCAACTTGTCCTCCGATCTGATCGACGGTCCTCCGAGTCAGAGCCGTTTTCTGTTACTAGCACTGTTCTTCCGTGCACTAGACGTGTCGATGCCCGCTGTAGAATCGGCATCACGCTCTGTCTTTGTGCTGCTTTCGCCGTCGTCGACCGCCGTTCAATGCCACGGCCTGCTGGAACCCTTTGATACAGCACGTTATGTCGAACCAGAGGTCGTACCGTCTACCATACGGCGCTTTGGTCGAGGTTCATTTTAATCTTATACTGGACGGCTTCGCGTCGCATAGTGTGATAAATCGGACAAGAGAAACAGACAAAAACAAATGTACTATGTCCGATCTCTATCTCCACCCAAGTTCGTGCCAGTCCTGGCGGCCATTCCCCACTCGAGTAATGGCAAAGCTACATCTGCCAGTTCTTCAATGGTGCAACGATGCCTGGCTCACGTAAATATAGCCATATTACGGTTTACCCAAACCTCACCCTCACTTTGTCCCCGCTTTCCACTGCCTCCTACGACCACTGCTCACGAACTTCATAAAAAAGCTCTTCTCGACCGACTTGGCCAACTACGATGCCCAGGATCATGCTAGTGACGATAAGCCCTTGTTCTGTCGGTTCCGGCCGAGATGTCAGAAAACCAGGCCGAATCGAACTTCGGTATCGCTATCAGAATCATCCTGCGAGTCGTGTATTGACACCTTAGTTTGCCCAAAAGGTATAAGTGAACACGTACATCCGGTGACCACTGACATAACAGTATGTGCATCACGGTGATTACACGTTGCGCCGACATCCGGTCCTTTGTTAACGAGTCACGATCACACCGACATCTTCACCCTCATCTTCTGTCATTCATAGACGTGGCAAATTTTCACGTTATATCGTCTAACCAGGTAAGGTGCTACGCTCATCGTGGCATGATAATTCGATAGATAACATGCATGGAGAAAGCGGGGGAAGTACACTTGTAGTTTCAAACACCGCCATCTCCAACCCCATCTTCATTCAGTCAACGACGTGGCAAATTTTCACATTATATCGCCTAACCGAGCAAGCTGCTATGGGCCGTTACGGTACTAACGATAAAAAGATAGATAACATGTATGAGGTAAGCATGGGAAGTGCTATGATGCTACAAGTTGTCACGCTCGAACCCCAATTGAATATGCTCTATTCAGCCCGTGACTTACTTCTGCGTATCGATTGCTTCGGGAACGAGAGCAGCCAACAGGATGGCCGCCCAGGCCGGCTCTGGCAATAAACTGGACCAAACGTTCACGAGGAACCTCCTCATCGTGCATCATGCGTCTTGGGCAATGAGGGATGCATACACAGCACCAGAATACAGAATGTGATTGTAGTCCCTTCAACAATGCAGCATGCGATGCGTGTATATTCGAGCTCTGTCGTTCAGGCACATAACGCTCGTACGTTGCTAGTCGCTCATACTCGACTGAAACCTGAAGCTTCTGCGATAGGGCATTGGTAAGTGCACGAGTTAACATTTACAATTGCACCGGAGACCTTCGGCCGCGCTACGACATTCTATGTATCCATCTTCGTCTAAGTATATACTGATTTAATGAATATAGAAATGATATAAACCGTTTGAAGTACAAAGTGGTTCTAGAGCGCGCGCGAACATTTCCCCGAGCGAACCATTCTACCACTTCCACCCTAGCAGTCGGGACTTATTCGACGTGTTGACGTGCGGCATGGACGTTATTTAATTTGCCAAAAAGGTATAGTCGTGAAACCAGAGACACCTCATGACCACTTATGTTAACGTTCAAAATATATTCCATGATGTCTTTTCTGGCTTCTGTTCGGCTACCTACATGCTAAGGAATGGTATAGGACATAGCAGTACGTTCTGATTTCATGTAGTTCCAAGTGGCGATAATCGAGTGTTCGGTTCCCGAAATACGCTCTATCATCATCCTGCCATAAATGACCAGGATCATAGGCATTCCAATGATATAAAAGCTCTCAATGTCGACAGCCAAGACCGCAGGTTCCTCTGTACTTTGTCATCAGTGAGTTTCCTGCTCATGTCGAGTCGTCAATTTTGCTTAGTACTCTCCCCGTAGGCTACCTACAACTCTCTAACAATATGAAATTCTCAGCGACCATCCTCATGGCCATCGTCTGCACATCGGCGCCAGCCTTTGCTCTCCCTGGGTACTACCCCCAAGTCGTGAACTTGGGAGAAGGTGCCCACCTTGGTCGTTACCCCCAGGTGGTGGGCTTGGGAGAAGGTGCTCGCTCTAGCCATTACCCTCAAGTGGTGACCTTGGGAGAAGAATTCTGCCTGCCTGGTTGCTGGCCTGCGCCGCCGCTTCCTAATGTTTGCCCAGCCCCTATGAGGCTCGTTATAGGAGAATGTAGCAAGTGCTGCACGTAAACCATTAGGTGAGCCTTCAGTTGAAGGTGGTGGACAATAAGCTTACTTGAAGGGTTTCACGCAGAATTGAAAGTTGAAGGGCTGTTCATATATAAAGTCCACTGTTTGATTCTGTAATTTTAAATCCTATGATAGCGTTTGACGAAGTTCAACACGTCGTCTATGGCCTCTTCTGAGGTGGTTCACAAAGACCAGAGCATGATGCTCGACAAGCGGCATAGGAGCGACCTGCGGTCACTTCGAGTTCGACTCCTTCCTCTCACATTTAATTCAGCTGTCCCCATGATGCGATCAAAAATTTCATCTGCTATACTCTTAACATTAGCGAATATGTGGACAATCCTAGGACCCATTGTTTTATTTATGTAGCACGTTTGATCAGACTCGCGAACAGAAAGCAAAAGGTAAAGTTCGTGAATAGGCATTCCAAGAACATAGGCGCAAACCTTCAAAGCTTCAATGCCGGCACCTCTTTTTCTCATACATTATCACTCTCGCCGCCTCATTGCATTATTATAAGACCTCCTCTCGTAAGATTCCAGTCCTATTTAATCTAATTTTGCTCCACCTTTCTCGTCTCGTTGTTAGTGTAGCCGGTCGAATTAATTTGAGTGATCCGACAGTAGCCCTTTAGGTGGTTCTTTGTATTGTGCTTCGAATTTCTCCATTATCCTGGACATGCATGCCTTCAACTTGCTATCCACGTCAGGACCGCCGCCCGGGTGAAGAAAGTGACACATGTCCTGAGCAGTCACTAACATATGGCGATCCTTTTCGATCCGAATTAGACAATGATGGGTACAGCTTTGTATGATGACTTACGTCGAATTCCTTACATGTGGCACAGTCCTTAGTCCGGGGATTCGTGTGCGCAAACAGAAATGGTTTCCCGTTTGGAGGCACGTCGTGTTTTCGTATTTCCCGTCTTCTGCACCTGTCCATGCATACCACACAGTCGGCAGTAAATTTGGGAGGCTTATACCCCTTTTCGAAAATGCAATCATAGTGGCAGAAATGCGTAATGTAAGAACCTAGATCAACCTACGTTGATCTAGATCAGACACCGGTCGGGAAATAATTCTAGTGGCTTACTTTGTGAGACGTAGCCTGGACGCCTGTATTGCGAATGGCGCCCTGAGCCCCGTGGGATTGGCCAGGACGATTGTAGCGTTCCAGTAGATCTTTTATGCACTCCTGGACATAGTTGTCCGGAAGCGGGTGATCACTCTTCTGGTTCTGATGATTAAAGTTGCAAATGACCTTGGCAGTGACCATCTTATGATCTGGCTTCGGGCAGACTTAGACAACAGCGAAAAGATATGTTCATATAGTGACTTACGTCGAAATCCTCACACTTGTCGCACTTCTCAGTCGTGTGCGCTAACGCAGATTGGACTGTCGCATCATAATTACGGTATTTTTGCTTTGCATTCTCTATGCACACTTTCATGCATTCAAAACACCGAGACGATTTGGGGTCGACATTAGTGGCAGTGAAAAGGCAACGATAATGGCAGGAATGTTTAACATAGGTAACCACATCGATGGTTTGCTTTTTTGGTCCGGGTCAGATGCAAGCTAGGAGCACAACTTCAGTGACTCACCATGATATCGTCGCGTATAGAACTGATTTCTTGGGAGCTGCCCGGTTCCGTGGCTCGGACGGTGGTGAAGGTACATACTAGTAATAGAAAGTGGATGGCGCCGAAGAGTATGTGCTGCATTGTTGAGCTATGAAATATTTACCCCAAAGACACAGACTCTAGGGGGTGGTGGTGGAAACGATAACACAGGATCCGAACTTAACAACGACGGTCGTCGAAGGAGTTCGGGTATCTAGGTCAAGCATGATGCATCATGCTTCGGACTCGGAGCACTGGCAGTAAGGAGCAGTTCGTGCAACGTGGTCAGTCGCTCCTCTACAACTGAAGCTTGATGCATTTTTCATCTATTGGGGACACTTGTCAGGTCAAGTTTGTACATGTAATAGCGTGTCGAAAACTGAGCCGGATAAGATAATCTACTGAGATTAATCGAAGGAGTTCCTTGTTTATTATGTGTTTATAACATGATCCATCTATCCATATGCGCAAGGCCAGCTTATATATATAAGTAGTAGTACTAGCTACAAATTGTGAGGAAGTTACCGTAGTGTTGAGTGATATAGTATCATTATATTAGTGTGACTTAGCTTATATTTAGATTATATGCGGGTTGAACCAAAGCGATGATGTCAGAGCAATAGCAAGGGCAATGGCATGTACATATGAACACATGGACAAGGGTTGGTGCAGATTGACGCAGGTTGCAGATCATGTCTGAGCTTGCGTGCCGTGGCAATTCTGCGGAAGCTATGGACGAATATACGTTATGAGAAAAACATTCCTGACAGATGAGACTAGAACCACTCACGTCCTTGGAAAGCATGTTGTCAACATCGTCAGCCATTGACTTGTCAGCAAGGGCAGCTTTGACAACTATCGTTACAAGATCTTTCTTTAACGTCCGTTTATGCACGCTGGCTAGCTGGCGTTTGATGACGAAGTCGTAAATATCGGCTTTATACAATCGCTATCATGCAGTGTCAACGTGCTGAGTTACGGAGAAAGAAATAATACATACCCCAAGTCTTGTCTCAAGACTTAGGCGCGTCGCCTCTTCACTTGTCTGGACAAACGTAGTAGTGCTGGGCTGAGAGCTGATATTGAACGTGGAAGTGGAGGTAGTGGGAAGGGCAGTTGATATAGGCGGATCTGATGAGTTTTGAAATAGTTGTGGTAGTAGCGGAGGTTTCCAAACAGGGAGCCTCTTATTCGGGTAGGAGTCGGTGAAGGAAATCTCCCGCGCCCGCTTGACGGTGGGCGTAACGCCCACGAAGATAGAATCCGTACGCCCCTCCGCTTGGCACATGTTGGGCTTTATGAGTCCGAATGGTCTGCTTGCCGCCATTTTCGGATCATGGGGATCACCCAGCTGCTGCAATGCCCAACGTAGAACCATCTCTGCCTTCCAATGGTATGCACAAAGTCCCAATATGGGGCAGACTTTCTCCAGCTTTTCAACTGCCGCACTCCACTCCGCTCTGTGATACCATTTGTAAAAGGAAGTGTCCGCTTTTCGATCTAGTTTGCCGGTTGCGTCTCTTGAGTTGGTTTGTATCAGGAGTTCGTACTCGACATATTTGACGACTGCGACAATAGCTGCCCATTCTTTCTGTAATATTTGCCTGCCGTCGGCATGGCGTATCCCAAATGCCACAGACCCGGGAAATTGAAGGGTATCAGCGCACTCTTCTTTGTAGTCGTCATATGTCCACAGGACCTTGTAAGGATACACATCGGGGCGAGCAGGGCAGAAACGGAGGGGAATGGGCGATGATGATTGGATTTTCGGCGGTAGATCTGGATCATCCAAAGATGATATACTGGAACCGAAGAACTTGAAGCTTATATTAAAATAGCAAGCGAAAAGACGCACCTTGAACAAGGAGAAGCTGGTTCTCCTGTCGTAAATTCTCTCAGCTGTTGCTTTAGCATTTTTTTAGCCTCCCGTAGTTGCTCCCGGGACTGCGCGTGTTGCTCCACGTAGTTCATGGCCGACTGCCAGCAGTGATGCAGCTCATCGAGTGGGCGGTCGGTCATCATCGTCATGAGATTTGGGAAAACCATGGTCGACGAGGGGGAGAAGGAAGGGGGCTGCGTGGTGGCGGTCAACTCACAACAGTTGCCGAATGGCGCAGCGGAATTGTAATAAGGCACCGGAATGGTGTTTCTTTGAAAATGCCGTATGCCGTAAGAACGCTGGACCATCTGAACTCTGACAAGCGCTGTTCTGCCACGTCCTGCCAGGTCTCTTGTGGTCGCGTCCAAGCAGAATTCTGGGTCTCTCTCTCACCTTGACAGCGGTCGGCAGGAGCATGTGCCAGCGGTGTCCTCCTGGGTCTCAAAAAAGCCGTAACTTGTCACTTTATCATCTCATCACCCCTGAAGTCATGCGACGCGCGGTTTCCAGTCGATCCCTGTCAAGGTTCGCACGACGCAGGCCATGACGACTGCAGGAACGATAGTATGTGATCGTGACGCGGCCATGTCACTCCTGGTCTCTCGGCGACCGAGTCAAGTCTACCCGAATCGGATCTCCTATTCGTTAGCAGCGATGACACGATCACCGGTCACCTGCGCTACGCTCATGCATCATGACGGCTGATAGAATATCACGAGTGTCATGAGCATAACAGACTACTGTGCCCTTGAACAGTCGCCTTTGGATACCGTACATATGCATAGCAACTGAGATCAAAGGGGATTTGGCGTGCCTCAAAGGCACCTCCGGATCCGAAATCGCAGGAAGAAAGACATGCTAGGGCGGATTGGGCGGCCACCCGATCTCGTTTATCCGGTGTTATTGCGCAGCTTGTCAAATTTGGCTGGCAGACGTTGGTCACGGACAATGTCGATAAAGCAACGGCACAGCCATCCTTCCAATTCCATACATAAATTAAATATAATTCCCTTAGGAACCCGATTACAATACAACATGACGAAAACAGAATACAGTACCTAACAAGGTACTCATTGCGCACGAGTCTCCTGGTCGACAAACTCCATTGCTTCTTCTCGTTTGATGGCACGTATTGATGAGACCTTTTGGTTGTTGAACAGCACACCGTAAAATTTGTCGGCTGTGACGAGCATCTCAGGTCGGAACGTCGTCGTGATGAACTGCGCCGTTGAAGATAGCGATTGAATCATAGCTTATAACATGACATAAGCACAGCTTGGGAAAAGATAAATAGTTTGACTTACACGCCACTGCAGTTCTATATTGAGCGTCCAAATTTGCGTCGATCTCGTCGAACAAGTAGAAGGGTGCCGGATCACATTTTTGAATCGCAAAAACAAGCGCGAGAGCAACCAAACTTTTTTGTCCGCCAGACAATTGAGAAATCCTCAAGCCTTCGTCTGACTTTGAGTTGAACGAGACTTTGATGGAAACTCCAGTGTAATTATCCACCGAGCCCTTTCTTTCTTCTTCGCCATCAGTGTCCTCGTCGACGTTGCCATCCACATCTTGATCGATCCGCCGTTGGATTATTAACCTTCCTCGTCCGGCAGGAACAAGCTTTTCGAACACCTCTTCAAAGTTCTTTGCGACCTGCTTGAATGTACGCTCAATCGCCTCGTCCTTCCTTTGGTCAAGAACTTGCACCAACTCTTCGATCGACTCGGCGGATGTTTCTAGGTCCTCCCGTCGTGTGAGGAGCTGGTCGCGTTGCTTGGTGAAATTCGAATATTGCTCAAAAGCCTTTTTATTCACGTGCGCAAATTTCTTCAGGCTTTCATTGACAGTGTGCAGTTTTTTGACAAGCTAATAGAAATGAGAATGATTTTTTGACATTTCTAGAACGTGATTTTCTTACCCTGTCTAATTTTTCATTGATATACTTTTCAAACGCCTCTTCAGGTAGCACGCCCAAATCTCTGATGTTCCTGTTACATTCATCCCTCCGAGTTAGCAGCATCTGCCTCTTCGCAAGATATCTCTCCGTCGTTTTTTGTTGCCGCGAGATTGTCCGACCGTCTTCCGTTTGTTGGTTCTGCAGTTGTTCGAGCGTGGACCGGAAAGTTGTAATAGACGAATTGAGGTCCTCAGTCTCTTTCTCCATGTCTATGCCGCGGCGTTAGCATACATGCCAGAGCATACAATGTTACCCACCTTTGACCCTCTTCGACAATGTCGCTACATTGTTATTCAAGACCCTTAGCTCTCTTTCCCTCGTCTTGATCTCTTCCTCCCCACCCACGCCGTCTCCTTGATCTATCCTGTTCGCCATTCCTTCGGCCCTTGCTCTCAGTTCATCCCTTCGTCTTCTTAGCCTTTCATTCAACTCAATCTCTAACCCCGTCTTCTTTTTCTCCAACTCCACTTTCTGCCTTCCCAGCTCTACCACGTCTTTCCGTCGCTTCTCAACTTCCCTGCTAAGACCCTCCGCTAATCCCTCTTCTTGAGCCGTCAAACCATCCACCAAATCAGTTCCAAGTTCTTGTCTATAACCATCCATCCTCGCCCGCACGTTCACCCTCTCCATCTCCAACTCTTCTACCTCTTTTTCCGCTCTCTCGATCTTCTCCTGGATTTTATCCCTCTCACGGACGACCACGTTGCCTTCCTCCATCATCCGTTCCCTAGCATCCCTCACCTGCCCTTGCTGGCCATTCAGCACCGAAATTTTACCCGCCAACTGAGTAACCTCCTGCTCGACCCTCAGAATCCCATTCTTCACCTCTTTCAGCCTCGCCTCTTCGCTCTCCACTTTGTCTTTCCACATCGTCACATTCCGAATTGCTTCAATCCGCGACCTACGCACGTCGTGATAGCCACCTGTCAACGCGCCTTTCCTGTCCACCCGATCACCATCCAGCGTGATAGTATTGATTCCGTGGCTCTTGACATACGCAGCGGCTACCGTTAGGTCGCGACACACCCATGTCTTCCCAAACACCTGTTGAAACGCTTTTTCGTGTTTGGTATCGTATTGAAGCTTTGAGAGGAGAGGCTCAGCATCCTGGGCGTGATGTGGAAGAGACGGAGCGGGTGGCATCTTGGGTTTGAGCCGATTCAGAGGCATAAGCGTTATGCGACCCGTTTTTTCTTTGAGCATGATGTCAAGTAGTTTGGTAGCTGTGTCGTCAGTGTCGACGACGACGTGGAAAAGGCTGAAAGAAAGTGGTTCATTAGACGAATATAAGGATCAAAAAAGCAGAAGCCATACCTGTTCCCGGCGGTCTGTTCAATCGCGGTGTTGAACCGTGGATCCGTGACTTCAAAAAGTCTAAAGAGTGGCCCATAAACTCCATCAAGCCCATGTCTCTCCCTAATTTTATCCACCGCCCTGAGTCCCATACCGGTATCCTTATCGAGCATACTAGTAAGCACTCTCTCTGCAGTCCTCAGCTCGTCCGCCGCACGGGACACGATGCTCTCCAGCTTGGTGTCTTCCCTCCAAAGCTCCTTTCTTCGCTCAGTGAGTTCCGATTGCTGGTCCTTCAGAGTAGAAAGCTGCTCAGTAAGTTCAGCAGCGCGTGTACGTCCGTCAGCGACTTTGGTCTGGAAAGACCCGAGCTGTGTTTCCAGTTCGTTCTTTGCAGAACGAAGGGACTCCAAGTTCGTCTTGGCTGTTTCCAACGCTTGAGCCTGCGTCAGCTGATACTCTTCCATGGATTTAATTTCGCCCTTCAGATATTTATCTCGTTCCGCTCTTGTGCGGAACTTGCTTGCCCGGCCGCGTTTGGCGTAGAGCGCACTTAGACGCGAGTTCGCTTCGTCTAGGGCACGTCTTTCTGTAGCCTCTGTAACGCGGGCCGTTTCCCATTCCGGTAAGATGGCCTGTAAAGCCGCTTCGCGGTCCGTAACAGCTTCCTCCAGGGATTGAAGTTCTGTTAATAGAGCATCTTTACCATCCGTCGAGCGCGCGGTGGCAACCTTGAGGTCATCTAGGGTGCATTCCAACTCCGTGCGGGATCGTATGAGGTCCGTCAACTCGGCTTGTGCATCTTGTCTTGATAGCGCCAAATTCTGCAACGCATGGGTCCCCTCCCCAATCCTTCTCTCGACATCCTGGATCTCCTTTTCCCTGTCGCTGAATTGTTCCCTTCTCACATTCGCCCCATGCACTTCACCCTTCCTCTCCTCTTCTATATCCTCCAAAGCTTCTCCCACTTCTTCCAGCTCCCTCTGGTATAGAGCGTATTCCAAACACCTTCGTTCCTTATCCTTGTCTTGATACTCCTTCAACTCTTCTTTCTCTTCCTCGAGCGAAGACAACCTGGAATCAATATATTCCAACAACTCGCCGATTTTTGCCCGTTTAGAGTCTGTCTCGGCCATAATCTTCAATGACTCAGTCCTCCTTTGTTCATATACGTTCGTTCCCGCCACTTCCTTCAATAACGTCAACCGTTCGGGGTCCTTCGCATTCGTTAATGCCGTAATTCGCCCTTGTGGCACAATGTAATATGGGTTTGACTTGCTAAACCCAGCGGACTCGAGCAAGTTCATGATATCGGCTTTATTTACGCTCTTCTTATCTAGACTGTATTCATCCTTCTTCAATCCAATGGTGCGTCGTATAATGACCTCTTCGTGTCCCGTCGGAAACCGATTGTCAGAATTGTCGAACACAATTTCGACGTAAGCGGACAGCGTGGTTGTGGTGCTCACACCTTCGTGAAGGAGAGCTTGTCGTTCTTCACGAGACATCGACGTATACGCATCTGACAGCACGAACCGAATGGCACTGAAAAAGTTGGATTTGCCAGATCCATTGCGACCTACGACGACGTTGTGTTTCGGTGAGAAGGGTTCGATTTGGGTTTGGTCCCTATCTATCTAACTGTTAAAAATATGCCCTGTATTGATGAAATTAGCTTACAGGACTTGAACCCTTGAATGGTAAGCGTCTTGATATACATGCGGCTCGTCGACCGTGGCTTACGTTGGGACGCGTAGCGTGATGTAACGCGATGCGTGACACTGACACGGATGTGACAACGTCGGAGGGCCGATCCCGGAGATCCAAGTTTGACTCTCACAACTCGGCCCGCGACCAACAATCAACGCTCCTGAAACATTTGTTGAAAACGGAGGCAGATGAAGCTTGCTCACGGGACGCATATCTACCGACACCATCGGCGCTTGAGTCAGGACGCACAGTTTCCTATATAATATTTCGCAATATGCGAAAGATTCAAGTTTTACATGGAGACAAATTTCCTCTCCGCATTTCTGGCAGTTCTGGCCCTAGTCATAACTTACTATATTCCGTTCGCGTGGAGAGCTGTGGTTAATAGTTGGAAGGTATGATGAACGCGTCGAATTTTGGACTCTCTCACACATCTCGATTGTAGTTAAGGTCTATTCCATCTGTCGGACCTGATGGACTTTTGACCTCCTTCATCGGCGCTCGGCGCTTCCTCCAACATGCCCATGAAATGGGGCAAGAGGGCTACAACAAAGTAAGCAAAAGACCCAACCTGCCGTTTGTTTCTCTACATATGCGTTCAGTATCGCGGTTTATTTTTCAAAGTGCCCACTATGTCTCAGTGGATGGTTGTAGTGTCGGGTGCACGCTATATTGAGGATATCCGAAACGCGCCTGAAGAATACCTCTCGTTCCACGAAGCCCTTATTGAAGTGATTTCTAATGCTGCTGTCATTCCTACAACATATTGATTTCTTGAACAGATCATGCATCTGGATGTGACCATTGGCCCCGAGATATACAACCCAATACACATTAATGTCATCAGAAATGCATTCACCCAAAACATTGGACCCAGATTTGCAGACATCCAGGACGAGATTAAGACTGCATTCGCAGACTATATACCCACTGGCCAAGGAAATGGTGAATAGAAGTCGATCTGCGGTCTCGTGGCTGACCGTGCACAGAATGGGTCAAGGTTAACGTGTATTCAACCATGATGGACATTGTCTGTAGGACCAGCAACAGAATGTTCGTTGGTTTGCCCCTCGGTGAGTGTCCGTTGATTCCCTTCGCTGTTCAAAAATGTGATGTGTGCAGCGCGAGATCCCGATTTCATGTCTCTGAACAAAGAGTTTACAATTAACGTGATGAAAGCGTTTCACATCATTAATCAATTCCCGTCTTTCCTACGGTTGTAAGCGCGATATGACATCCAATTCATACAGAGTCTGATCACCACGTAGGATCGTTTCGCGCTTCGCCAACGTGTCGAATGACATCAAGCGCGCAATGAGACACCTGAAACCTCTGATCAAAGAGCGGCTAGAGCAGGAAGCTAAGCACGGGAAGGATTGGCCCAACAAACCCGTCAGTTTCCGACAATTTTATAACTGGCTTCTGTTACTTATTTTTTCCGCGATAGAATGATTTAATCACCTGGCTTCTCGAAGCCGCTCAAGGAGAGCAACGTGATATCCGGAGCATGGCTATAAGCGTTCTCCTTGTTAATCTTGCCGCCATTCACACGGCAACTATGGTCCGTCTAGCTCTACGTTCCTTGCGAACCGCACTCATGCTGTGCCAAGAGTTTCACTTATATTTTGTATGATTTGGCAACTCATCCGGAATATGTTCAACCGATGCGGGAGGAAGTCGAGGCAGCGCTTCAAGAGGGCGGTTGGACTCATGCCTCAATAGGCAAGCTTTCGAAAGTGGATAGTTTTGTCAAGGAATCCCTACGATCCTCTGTGATCGATGCTTGTAGGTCCCCACTCCTATATTAAACGCCACTCAACGTCCGGTGCCGGTGCTAGATAGCCTGAAACGTCAAGTGAAGAAAGATTACACGTTCTCAGACGGCACCACTATTCCCGCCGGAAACTTGGTCTCTGTGCCAATGCTCCCGATACACCTCGATCCGGTACGTGTTTTTTCCTCCGGTTTTACTCTACTGGTTGAGCAATACACTTTATTTTCAGGAGATTTACAGCAATCCTAAAACTTTTGATGGTTTCAGGTTTGAGAAAATGCGCAAAGAACGCGGTGAAGATACCAAGCACAAATTCGCGTCACTTGATCTTGATTATCTTATATTCGGGCACGGTCGTCAAGCATGGTATGTAAACGGATTATATGCTTTCTAGTCATGATTAGATCTAATATCCACGCCAGTCCCGGCCGGTTCTTTGCGGCTGCCGAGTTGAAAGCCATGCTTGCTCATGTCCTTCTAAATTATGATATCAAGATGGCCAATGACGCGGGACGCCCAACCAATATCCCCATCGCATCCGAGATGATGCCTGATCCCACTGCGGAAGTCCTCTTTCGCAAGAGATTTATGGAGAAGACGATCTGATCCGAAAAACATGTGGCACTACAGTTGACATTTAATTCTCACGTTTAATAATTAGTACCTCTGTTTTTTTTCCTTCATCTTAAGTTTATCGAATTTGAACTTACAGCATGTGACAGTATACTTATTCCCTACTTGAGAAACCCCAGCACTGGCAAACAATGTCATCAGATAGAGAAGTTCGATGGTGTACGTTTCCTTTTCCCTGTTATTTTAAACATTCCCGATAGCATCGGCGAAAGCGTAAGAATGACCCCATGAGGACGAGCCTTTGCTTCACAGAGAATGTTTAAGGCTGGCGTTCTGCCTATCCGATTGACCTTTCCCGGTCGCAATGCGGTAAGTATGTGGATTGTTATCTGCGCTGTGATGTCTGTTCCCCCTGTATATACCTAAACCATGCGACTCGCTTGAATGCCAATTATAACCATATTTAAATGGGCGCATCCTCGTTATCTAACGCCGTTCAGAACCATTTCAGCGTTTCGTCACTTCCATAATGGACTCCAACCTGGCACTTAACACACTGCTAGCGACCGCCTTTATCTATTACGCGCCGACTGTATGGAGGACCTTGGTAAACAATTGGAAGGTGTGTGAGAAGTACGAGGCATTCTCATAACCTCATGTTACTATGACTTCAGTTAAGGTCCATCCCAACGATTGGGACCAACAGCCTTTTAGCCCCATTTATCGGGTCC
This sequence comes from Amanita rubescens, assembly GCA_015039365.1. Lineage (NCBI taxonomy): Eukaryota > Fungi > Basidiomycota > Agaricomycetes > Agaricales > Amanitaceae > Amanita > Amanita rubescens. The sequence goes on from WION01000308.1 coordinate 53,148, forward strand.
CGCCGTTATTTGACTCATGGCCATGAAATGATACAGGAGGGTTATGACAAAGTAAGCCCTCCTCCCTGACATCTACCCGTCAGTGATCTAAGTCGGGGAAACGCAGTACCGCGGCTCTTTTTTCAAAATACCCATAGCGACTCATTGGATCATCGTTGCGTCCGATCCCCGTTTTACTGATGAAATCAGACAAGCTCCGGAAGAGCATCTTTCATTCCACAAATGTTTTGTCGAGGTAGTCTATCACACCATATATATCTGCCTTGTGACGATGAACTCATCACTGGTCTTTGTAGATGATAAGTTTGGACGTGACCATTGGCCCCGAAGCTTACGATGATTCCCATGTGGACGTTGTTAGGAATGCGATGACAAGAAACATCCGGGAAAAATTTGCCGACATACAAGGCGAAATCGCCACTGCGTTTGCTGATTACATACCAGCTCATGCGAAGGACGGTAAATTAAAATAATGGAACTTCTTCTGGTCCCGGTAGCTGACATGGCACAGATTGGGTCAAGGTCAAAGCATTTCCAATAGTCATGGACGTCATCTGTAGATCTAGCAACAGATTCTTTGTGGGCTTACCCCTGTGTGAGAATCTATTCTTGCATCCTGTAAACGCGACGTCTTTAAGTGCTATGAAAAGGTCGTGACCCTGATTATATGGCGTTGCACAAAGAGTTTACACTCAACATTTTTCGTGCATACCACATTGTCGACAAGTTCCCGACTTTCCTGAGATGGTAGGAGTTTTATATTAAACTAGATTGACTACTGATTTTCATTTTCAACAAGGATTGCCGCGCGTCTCTTCACCACTGTGTCGGATGACGTCATGCGTGGGATGAAACACCTAGGACCTTTGATCAAAGAACGACTTGAGAACGAAGCACTATACGGAAAGGACTGGTCAGAAAAACCGGTCAATGCCGTCCATCCCCTTTTATTTCAGCGGCACTGATTCGTTTGATTGAAGAATGACCTTTTGAGCTGGCTCCTAGAAGCCGCGCAGGGAGAACAACGAAGTATTCGAGACTTGTCACTTCGCATACTTCTCATCAATCTCGCGGCTATTCACACAGCAACCATGGTGACACATACTGTGTTTTCTTTAGGATCTTGCTCATGCACTCTCAGACTTTTACATACGTCTTATATGACTTAGCAAGTCATCCTGAATACGCCGAACCGATGCGAGAAGAAGTGGAGGGTGTCCTTCGCGAAGAGGGATGGACTCATGCCGCTATTGGTAAACTCTCAAAAGTTGACAGCTTCATCAAAGAGTCCTTGCGACTTTCCCTAATTGAGTCATGTGAGTATAAGTTATAGTCAATCTCCCATAGACATCCTACCATTTGACTTTCAGTTGGGATCAAACGCAAACTCATGAAGGACTTTACATTCTCAGATGGGACCACCATCCCGGCAGGCAATGTGGTTGCTGTAGCGTTGGAAGCCATACATCGCGATCCGGTTCGTGGCCGCCTGTTCTCCTATGTCAGTCTCTAATTTGTATGAATTTAGGTCAATTTTGAAAATCCTGAAACCTTCGATGGGTTCAGGTTTGAACGGATGCGTGAACAAGAGGGAGACGAGTCAAAACATAAGTTTGTGTCTCTTGAAACCAATTATCTCTTATTTGGGCACGGTCGCCAATCATGGTAAATGACGCTTTTGCAATGTCATGGTTGTGTCTGACCTTTGCTACAGCCCTGGACGGTTCTACGCGGTTAACGAGCTAAAGACCATGCTCGCCCATCTTCTTGTCAACTACGACGTTAAAATGGCCAATGGTGCACGCCCTGCTAATAAACGAATCGGACAAGAGATGACCCCCGACACCACGGCAGAAGTCCTTTTTCGAAGAAGGGTTTAGGTACCCCAGTGAACCTAAAGCGATTCTACTTCATGGCTACTTTTCAGCGACATCTTTACAATGTAGGTTGGCGTGCTTAATGTCTGGAAATAACGTCACTCGTAGTATAAAGTCCTCCCGCGACTCATCATGGTAAAAATTATCCCAGAACCAAACTTGCCATCGCTCAGCCTCCTTTTCTCTTCTCCACCTTCATTCACCAGATTTACGCGTTCCTTGTATACTGGGTTAACAACATCCGCACAGGACATGTCAGCCACCCCTGCGTAATCCGTCCCACTGGAAAAATCGTCAGAGAGCAACAACCCCGTGCGGTGAAACTTCGGAATCTCCTTCCTATCTCCAGCCCACCTTGAGACTTTTCGATTACACCTCCATCACAATGCTGCGTTTATGAGCGTAGCCCTGAATCCACAAAGGAGATAAGACCTTTTATCAAATGGTTCAAGATTAAGATGAGCCGAATGTCATCAGGAAAGAGGGCGCGAGACCATTGGCCGCACCTGATGACCAAAGTGAAGTTGCCAGACGGAGAGGTTGTCCAAATACGTACAACTGGTCCTGACAGTCCCGGTAATTTTTAAGAACAGACCCGTAATTTACCGGCAACCCTACTGCTGCGTCAACAGCGATCAGTGCCATGTGGTAAGTTCGGAGGTCTTTGTCCATTTCCGAGCAACATACGGCAAGCACAATTGTTTTTCTCGACTTTTGATGCGCGGCAGCATGAAAGCTTGAAGAATCTCGCAGCGTGGATTTGTAACGACTGACGCGGCGTTGTTGTTAACGATGAGGCCTAGGTTGAAGATGAAAGTTGTATTCGTAACTTGAATGGCTGCGGCGAGGATGCACCCGGCTCCGATACCGTCGTCTGGATCAGAGTACGAAGGTTATGAGATTGTTCTGAAACGTCGGAATCATTTTCTTCGTACTCGACCGCATCTAACGGAATGGTGTAGAAGTTTAAAGTTGGATTTATAATGATCATAAAATAAACAACCAATGATTAATGAACGACGAGTGATCACGATTGCACGAGGATTGGTCAAATACATTTGCTCACGTCTGTCCATGATATAGTAATTATTGTAGCGACAGGAATCGAAAAGGACAAAGACAGGCGCGATGACAGAGGATCCTTGGAAACCGTGGAAACCGACGACTTGAAGGAGCGGGAGATGTGCACTTGGGGTGGGCGACCTCAAGCCTCAAGCCGTGAGCCAGGTATATTGTCCACTATAGGTAGTAAATATAGCTGCAGACTCTCCCTGATCTTCACGATCCAAACGGAAGCCGAAGCATTTTCCAAGGGTTACACCGCGTACATGCGGCTCGTGTGCAGTAACTATGATTTCGCTGTCTGGAATTTGCTGCGCCTGGATAATGTAACGGAGGACTGTTCGTATAACCCGCGAGTGCGAAAAGCAGTTTACTCGTAACGCGTGGTATGGCGGATTTGGATTCGGCGTGATAATTGCCTGAAGCAAGACGCCAACTTGAAGTAGGTTCAAGTTGAATACGTAGTTGCCAGTAACCTGACCCATGCGCCAGACCATTGGACGACGGAATGTTCCTTGAAGAGCCATAGGATGGACCAGAGAACAATTGATACGGTCGATGGCAACCTTGTGGAAGGCGAAGATTGATCTGGGCGGTGTGTCAACACAAATGAGGAAGTCCGCTTCGGCTGGTCCATGCCCTGCCGGTGGTTGGTGGTGAACCCTGAAGACGAATCCTTCGTGTTGGACCACGAAGCGCCGCTTGAGTACGACTACCCCCGTGATATGGTATTCCGTAGGGTTGTGATAATGGACAGCGTACGAAGACTGGGTACTGTTGGGGTGGCGTGAACCGAGATAGTGCTCACGAATCACGGAGAGCAGGTGTGTTGTGGATCGGCATGCAGACAATGCGTTGAAGAAGGTTTCGGCGGGAGCATCAGCAGCCAGAAAGGTGTCAACCACCTCCTTTTTGACGGCCGGCAGCCCTCCCCAAAGAGTAATTTCGACGGATGATGTCATCTGCGCTAGCAACACGATCAGATCTGGTAATGACGATAAAAGCAACAGTCGTACAATGCTAGTAGGTTTGGGTAAAGTTGTGCTAAAAGTGCCTTAGATAAGATATACAAGCGCTTGCAGTGTGACAGGCAACTAGGGCAAAACCTTGTCGAGTGGAACCTCTTCAAGTATAGCGCTTGCGACAGTTTCGAGTGAAAGACGAGCCGTTCACATCATTGCATGGAGAAAGAAGTCAATGGGTTATAAATCGCGATTCAATTGTGGTTGTAACAATGATTTTCCCATGGGCCATAGACTCGAGACAGGAGAAACGGAACAGATGCCCCTCCCTCTCTGGTGCATTCGGGTGGCTCGCCGTTCTAGAGAAACTAGAACTACCCCTATAGCCTAAAATCCAGCTGGTAAGATTACGGGAGAAGACGGTTCCAATTCAATTAAAAAATTGGCGCTATTACAACAAACGACCGAACATGGGATTGTCTCCCCTCATGACCGTTATGACATGATCTGCGAAGAAAATCTAGTGAGAAATGGTGATAGTAGAGGTCGACCTTAGTGACCTTACTTCCAAGAACTCCAGATCTGAAGAAAAATTCACCCCAAGAAAAGTGATCTTGCAAAGACGTCTAAATGGAAAATCTAACCTAGTAGGAGGAGATTCAGGGCTCACATATCCATTTCCGCTTGAAGATTTCAATTTCTGCCTTGCCTTTATCACCGTGTTGCTCACCAACAATATCTGGATAATCCCTCTATAAAACAGGTACAATTACTTTGTAAAAGTTATCAACGAATCGCTTGCGTCATTCTCGACACGTGCGTCCATAATGTTCAATGTTATTTGACATTGATTCTGAACCGATAGTTAGCTGACCTCGAGAGCTGGTTCACGTTGCGCGTCACGACCACCTGCCAGATTCGATCAACCATGCTATGCAACTAGTGGAGTGATTGATCAACGACGATTGGATTATTTGTTCCGCCAGGGCACAGTGACATTGCCTCATAGTAACCGTGATGACGAAAGGGCATCTCGGTCTACGCTGCTCCTTAAATTTCAGGTTCTTTTTCCGCCCCCTCTTGAGCCGGCCTCCTTCTCATCACCTGCAGCTGAGAACATCGTAAGTTGTCCGCTTTACCTTTGTCATTGATACTAACAATTCATGAAATTGAAGTTATTTCAATCATGCTATTTTTGTACTACGCCGCGTTGTTTTATTTTGCGCTGCTCTCTAGCGCGGAAACCACGCCCCCTGCGGTTGTAAAGAGCTCCAGCTATAAATACAAGCCACCACTACCGAAGGAAGGTAACATCTATGGCATCTCGCACAGCCCTATTGTCAGTCATGATTATAATTTTTGCAGTTTTAGTAAATGGACTGTATTTTACAGGACACAGAGGGAAGGGTTACTACACAGTGGAGCTTTAAAGCATTCTACATCGGTTCCGTCCCAGGAGACCCAAGGCTTGCCTTCGTTGCAGCTGTGTCACTTTTCGATCCCTTGCCCGAATATCTTATTCCGCGCGGGGCGACGATAAGATGGGTCGAGAAAGACTTTGCTCGTGAGATTACCCCCACAGAGAAAAAAGAAATGATCTCACAACAGGTCTCTAGCAATCTTCGAGAAAGAATACAAAGGATCGCAAATAAACATTCGACATGCGCAGGTGGTAGAAAAAAAAGATCTTCAACCAATTCGAGATGAACGACTAACGACGATAGCTCGTGTAAGGTTGGCCAAAGAAGCATTGAACGAAATAAGGACGAATATGGGTATGATCGACTTGAGTTTGAGATGAGTTGGTGAACTGACATATGACAGTGATCAACTTTTCGGAGAGAAGGGATGATTTCAAATGGATCGGCCGGATCAACTGGCCGCCAGAGTCTGGGGCTCCCTTGCAGTTCCATAGTCACAACGCACTCGGCATTCGCCCTACGGTGGATAAAAATAGAGGAGGGCGAGAGATGGGGCGTAGGTACTAGTGCTCGTCGTACTACTCGGAGCTTGTTGAAGCTTTATTGATTATTACCCACGAATATCATCGTTAATGCATAATGGCTCGACTATAAGTAATTGGCCTCATTGACTGGACTACCGGTGAATTTAAACCCGAATATTGATAATATTGCCGGATGCACACACCCAGATGGGATTATGTTTTGTGTCGCGTTTTCCCTGGCCCTCGGCGTCAGCGCGCGCGCGATATTGATGGCGCGCCGTGTGTAAACATCAAGTTCACAGGATCCCTTTAGCACAGCACGTTGACCTACTTGACTTGAGTCTGTTATGGTCAAGTGCCAGAATTTATCAGGAGCATGGAGCTTGTCGTAACCGTTGAATGTATCCTTTATATCCATACGAAAAGTATGACACGGACTTTAATGATACAATTTTCAATCTTGTACAACTTCAAGCTGTGTATGACTTCCCTGGCACTCACAGTTACGTCGCATCGGCACGCGACAGTCGAACCAGACCAGCAAGGATCTCTACCCCAGCTCTAGCGCCATCCACCACTTTCACCGTCTTTAACCCAGCGCCGACCACACTTTGCCGTACCAGCTGTTCCATTCCAGCCATACCTATGAGAGCAACATTCGATCAACGCCAAGCCATACAAACCTTCAAGTCCCAATTACGAACCTGCACATCCCAAAACTATCACATCCGCTCCAGCTTCTGCACATCTGATGCTGGACTTTTTCATCTCCAATTGTACGTGATCCCGGTCACCGACCCTCAACTCGACAACTCCTAGTCCAGTAGGAATGTACCCTGCAAACCTCTCAGATTTGGCACCCATGAACGACTGGACCTCGTTGTATCGCTCGTACATGTAGCCTGATCCCGTGGTGATGATCCCAAATCGCTTGCCGATGAGAAGGGATCGAGTTATGGCGGACTCTAGGATTCCGACGATAGGCTTGAAACTGAGCGTCTCACGTAGCATGTGGATCAATGGGTGGTCCGAGACTACGTAAGAGGTGATTAGAGTCGATGGCGATAGAGATATGTATGTACAAAACGTACAACAGCAGATCAAGAATCCATCGTATTTGTCCAAAAGACCCCCTTCTTGCAGGTCTTTAAAGCAGACGGCGGAGGATAGGATCTCATCTGTGATGTTGTTGATGGACAAGGGAGATTCCTTAGGTCCCGTGTAAAAGGTTAGAGTAACACCCGGAGGAATGTAGGGTCGTAAGCTAGACTCCAAGCCGTCCGTTACGGATTGAGAGGAGTTCGGGTTGACAATGAGCAGAGATACAGACATGAGTTTGTTTCTCGACTTGGGTGGCAAAAAGAAGGCATGGTACGTGTGAATTAGATTGAAACGCGTTTATATTTTGTACTAGTGGTAACTATGCTTTCCTCTGATTCAAAGCGCTATACGTCGCAAAGAAACTACGGGGTATAGCAGACACTCCTCGAGCATATATCTGGTTCGTATAAATCTACAATCCCAATCTCAGCATTTGGACGGATCTTGAATTTTTTTTGACACTCACCAACACGTCGTAAACGATGGCCGGCACTTTTTTCTCTGCCAATACAGACCCTGGATGGATCTTCACAATCGAACGACCCATCGTTTGCTTGTAGGTTCCATCGGGCTGCAAAAAAGCGGAATTTTGTACCAGGCCAGATCCCATAGACAATAGAATGTTTTCTTCGTCCTTCTCCCCACTCCCACCGATATCGCGTAAGTTTTCTGTCCACCCAAGACGGTGACAGGCGCCTTGTAATTGTTTCCGAATCTCCCTGGCTTCAATTAACGTCCTCTCGTTCACCCAATACCTCCGACACCATTCTTTTCGTTCTGCTTTTCCTTTGCCCTTTCCCTTTTTCTTCACGTAGCCATCATCTCCCGTAACATCATCCTCCTTCCCCGGTCCTTCCTGTTCTTGACCGCGGCATACGTCTTCGTACGCTCTGACCACATTCAAAATGGTCAGATGGTCTCCTCTAATGTTAACGAAAGCCTTTCTAGCTTCCGCCGCATTTTCCCTCTGCCCTGACACGTCGACAAATAACTTCGACGATGCCGATAATATAGAGATGATTGATAAAACTTGAGGTGCGCAACCGTATTCGTGCGATGCCAGAATGGAACGCGCGTGCGTTGGTTCAAGCGGGAATAGCGCCATTTGACGACCCATTTCTGTCAGCCGCTTTGAATTATCCAAAGCGGAGAGCAGCCATAGAGTTTTGAGAGCCGAGATTACTGGGTGGAGAAAGTCAGTTGTGCTTCGAGAGAGAGCAACGTAGACGAAAACGTACTTGAATCTTGGTCTGGTTTGTCCATGAGATCTAAATCTTCTAGATCTTGATCTAAACATTTAGTTTGAGAATGCTG
>WION01000309.1:0-61217 GCA_015039365.1 Amanita rubescens
CACTTTTCTACGTGGACAGCCGCCGCGAGTGCAACGCAGGATCAAAATCTCACTCGTCCAAACTCAGCGCCGGAGGCATCGCAGGCACAGTCGTCGGATCCGTCCTCGGAGCGCTGCTTATTGCAGCACTTCTGTACGCGCTCTATAGGTGGCGCAAAAAGCGCGGCACTGGTATCAACGCCATTCCCGATGCTGGAAACACGGAACCGATGAACCAACCAACAAGGGCGTCCCCATTGAGTTTGCCCACAGTGTCATCCCCTCCGTTGAGTTCCCGGGACGTCTCCTCCACCTTATCAGAACATCAACCTCTAAAATATTATGTGAGCACTTTGACCAGCATCGTTCTACGCGGGATGCTGACACAGATTGCTATAGAATCCTGACGACCCCACAACTCATCCGGACGCCATCTTTGGACAGATAGGTTCATCCCCGGACCAGCCTCAAGGGTATGCTGGTTATGCTGAGCCAACATAAATTCAATTCATTAATTTCATTACGTGAATCGATAACATTATCTTACAACGGACTACGATTACGTGAATCGATAACATTTATCTTACAACGGACTACGATAGCTTAAGGTTACTTTGAGTTCATGTCTATTACTATCCGAGTATATGTACCTAGCTCGTCGACCGCGCAACAAGGTTTTATACGAATGTCAAACGTTGATGTTGAAATCTGCCACTATTATTCCAGAGTATTTCAGTTCCTGCATGCGACATACCGTAATATGCTAGGAGTCACACATAGAGATCTTTGGCACACGGGTAAATTTCGACATTAGTATGAATTCGAATTTACTTAGCACAGCGCCGCACGGCGCGCTGGTATTGATAAATTGATCCGAGGGCGCAAATTTCAGGGAAGGAGTGGAGAAACAAGGCTATACAGGGCTATAATTGGACTGGTCTAGCTATATTTGTATACTTTTTCCCTACTATCTTTACACAAAGCGGTGACTCGGCGCGTCCATAGTATAGTTCTAGATCCTCGGCCTACCTCAACATATTATCATAGGCTGCCTGCTGAGTTGGTCTAGATGATTTCAAAGCTGATTATTCACTGCCAATTGTGCCATGTATCTCTCAGCTGCGGAACCGGACCCAGCTCTGCCATTCCAAGACCGGCTTCCTACAACCAGGGTCGGATCAATCATTCAATGCAGCAAATGCATGCATCGTATTATTACGTTCAACGTTTTGAATGCAAGTCACTGCTTTCGGGATTTCATATTGTTCAACGTTCAATTTAACGTCCATTGTTACATGTTACACGATACACTTCTGAGTTCTGTCAGTGTCAGGTACATGTTCTATCAGAGCACTGCATTGGGCCTGGGATCATCATCATCGATGGTCAGAATGCTCACAAAGATGGACTACTAGGGTGCACATGCTCGTAGTAGCCTAAGCTGTCATGACTCATGTACCTAAGCGTGGCTAATACGGTCTTAGGATTACTTCAAATGGGCGCCAATAACAAAAGGTGTTCCATCAAAATGTGAGCGAACTTTCGGCTCGTGTTGACCTCCTTCCACGACCACAGTGCCCCCCCAGCGGTCGGGTCCTTCCTCCCTCCGCTTCGTATATGGCCATAATGTTTTACGTCTTCTTTCTTGCTCTCGCGGCAGTTCCAGCCGCTGTTGCTCAAAGCGCCAATGCAAATTGTACGGATATACCTACTTACAATTGGGTGAGCGCAGTTGTTGTGTCGATCGTACCTAGCTTACTATCGATAACCTTAAGGTTTTTAACTCAAAGTCCCAGAGTCCTTGTCTTGTTGCCGAGGATTTAGCGACCGTGTGTGATCGAAACGGTGCGGTGCCTTTCTGATAGCCATATTGGTTTGCGGGTTGAGCAAACGGTGACCCACTTAGGCTTCACGCTTTATCCTCTTAGTCCTGGCGGGTCTTACGGTGGTCCCAGTGAAGACCAAAACAATAATTGCCATTGCACTTCGGTCTTTTACTCATTAATCTCAGCATGTGCTGCCTGTCAGGATGGGAGCTGGATACCGTGTGTTCGATTTCTTTCGACTTACCTGCGGTAATTGATTATCGTGTTTTTCAGGTGGACACAATACATCCAAAATTGCACAACCCAAGTTTTCTTGACAGTGTGAGTTCTATCATCGTTGTATGACAGCTATGTAATAAATTATATAGGTACCCCGCCAATATACCATCCTACACTAGTGTGCCACACTGGGCTTACCTAAATGTGTCGGTATGTGTCAATGACAATCTTGTCTCCTTCCAAAATCATTCGAATGATGAACGTAGGCCTCCAACAATTCTTTTAACCTTGACGCAGCGTCTAATGCTAGTGCGTACGGCTTGTTAGAACCTAGACATTTATACGATTAACAAAATATCAACATATACAGGTGGACCTGAATCGATCTCCCCTGGGTCTGCCACTGCTGGGGCCGGGACCACAGGATCCACATCCACGTCAAAATCCTCTTCTCACTCTAAAGCTAGCCCCGGAACTATCGCAGGTGCTGTCGTCGGAAGCATCATCGGAGCTTCGATCATCGTCGGGGGAATTCTGTACTGGTTCAATAAGAAGCGCAAGGCCGCCAAACGCAGGGCCGCAAGGATGTCAGAGACAAGCGAAGGACCACTATATGGGACGTCACCTCCTCCGTTCCCTCCGTCCACGACATCTCCCCCTCCACCGACAATATCTACGACATTGCATTCGCCGGATCAGCCTATGGTACTTTACGTGAGCATTTTTTTGACTGCTGGGGTCCAACTTCGGATGCTGACTTGGGCTCGTTTGCTATAGGACCCTGATAACCCCGCCACTTACCCGAAAATGGGGATTGGGTACCAAAGCAGCGCCTCACGCCCAGATCTGCGGCAAGAATATCCTGGTTTCGCTGAGCCATCCTAAGCGCTATTTCCATATGCGGATCTGTCACCATTTTTACCACAACGGTTCAGTTTACGGTTATCCAATGTCCATCTTACTTCATCGACGCAGAACAAGACTTACGAACGTTAATGACATCCTGTACTACATTTTTAGAATCTCATTGAGTTCTTTCTATTTGCTTTTCTTTGACCAAGAGTGGCAGAATAGCGAGAGATTGACTCGAGAGATTTTTACTACGACTCGGACTTAGGGCTCAGATTACCGTCAGGGTAACTTGGTCCGCGACGCCTAGAGAAGCCACGTATATAGTATGTACTTTGTAGACAATACTTATCACTCAATGCAATCTCCTGAATACGAGTAGTTCTGCTTTGGGAATACGATGCTCATCATCGCATCAGCATGATATACACGAATTCAGCATGTTCATAATTAGCATATGCCGTTTAGCGAAATATTTAGCCCGGTCCCTGCTCTAAACTCGTAGCGGTGTAAAACCGAAATTACATAGTGCTTGCCGAACTGCATCAAACTCAATGCATTCCCTCTTATGAAATCATGGTGCACTGCATCTCCTGGCTCGCCCTTGGCAGTTCTAGATCACATTGCTCAGGGTATCAACGAAGCGGACTGTACAGATAGCAAGTTCGACACAGTGGACACTCTTATTTTGCCCGCCATCTTAACATGAGCCACTGTAGGTATTCAGCTGGAAGGGGCAAGCTTGCGTCGTCTCCAAAGATTTAGCTCTTCCATGCAATTCACAAGGCAGGGCCGGATTCTGACAGCCACGTCGGTTGTACAACGGGACCGATCCAGGGTACAGCATCCTATCAATCCCGCCCAAGTTGTCCTACCCTAGCTCCAGAGACGACGAATCGAATTCTTGCTTGTGCACTTCCATCGTTTAATCATTGATTCCTGTGTATTTCAAGATGGAAATTGGACCCAATATGCTTGATTTACTTGCCTCCACAAATCGCAAGCTTATAGGGTTTATAAGATGGACAGTATACACGCAATATTATCCCAGAGTCGGAATGCATGCAGTATGAGTGACAGCAATATCAGTTTCTATGCTTGATCAACCAAGGAACACAGGCCCAAGATACATTTGAAGGTAATGTAGCGTCTAGCGCCACTGAGTCTAGCTAGAATCAAAGGGCAATGATCCGACTCCGAAGTCAGGGTTAGGCGTGGTGGCAGTTCTGAGCGGCATTGTTGAGATGTTGTCAACTTCAACAGGGACGGCAATGTTTTCATTATCTGCTCCTTGTTTCATAGCTTCGTCCTGCGTGTTTAATAGTGTTCCATATCACCTGTCGGCGGCAGCTTTGCGACTTCGACCGTCAGCACGTGAGAACCTCATACGACCCCTCTTATCCGCCAAGAGGTTCGAACTTCGCTCCGGCCCCGCCCGTGGCTTCACACCTGGATTTGCAACAACGTTGCCGATATACCGATTTGGGATAAGCTAAAGAACGTTTATTACGTGCATCGTGTCGATTTGGTGTCATGACATGCCAATTCGGGGTTACTCGTTGTCTATTGTCCGAATGTGTGATCCAGAAGCGCCACGGACGCTTATCTATATGATCCCTTTGTGCCCATGCTTATAGGGTTGACTTCAATATGGGCCATATCGGTTCAAAGCTGAGCACTGATGATGGAACTGCAATGAAGGTTACAAATTGAAATTGAAAGCAGTGAGTAAGGTTTTGCACCTGCGATGCCGTGAACACCGGCAATCAGTCGAATCTGTCAAACACCGTGACCAATCAACGTCCTTCCACTGATTCACTACTCCGACAAAGGCCCTGGGCTTTAGTACTTGTCTAACGATGTCAAGATCACGATGCCCACTGAACCTCATCGTCAAAGCACGAGAAAGCGGTCATTGCATATGGGACCGAGCCAAAATTGGATAGCCGCAAAGAGGGGCAGTGCCGCGTGAACTCGTGAAGTGAAGCGCGGGGCGCTGATAGGGTGTAGATGGTATATAATTGTACCTTACCATCGGTGATGCCCCATGTCTGCCCTCCATCTGACCATGGTAACACAAGCGTTCTGGCTTGTTCTCTCTGTAGTGTCTCTCGTAGGTGCTCGGACTTTGGAGTCTGCCAATTGTACAGACAGGGACTTTAACTGGGTAAGTGTTTCTGGTGATGAGCATGGATATCGGTCGGCTGAACTTGCGCGCCCAGATGTACAATGCACAGGGCCAGAGCCCATGTTATGTTGCTGAACAGCTAGCAGACGTCTGCAACCCAGGGGGTAAGTTTCGTGGTCCACAAGTCGGGCGATCGAATACGATGGCATCTCGGTTTCAGGAGTCACCTTAGTTCCTCTTGACGCGGGAGTCATCTACTATGGCCCAGAGCTCAATCAAACGAGTTATTGTGAATGCAGCTCAATATTTTATTCCTTGGTTAGCGCATGTGCTGCTTGCCAGGATAGAGGGTGGCTCAAGTGTGTATCGTCATAAATCATCGCAGATCAATCGTTGACGAATTTCAGTTGGTCAGATTTTTCGCAAAATTGTAGCAGGCCAACGGTGTCAACGTGGGTTCAGCTATCCATAACAGATATTTTGGACTACCCTTTCTCTAGTTTCATGGGGACCGTACCTTCAAACACAACTATACCGTCATACGCAAGTCTGAACGTAACGGTGCGCGTTAATCATTTTTTGTCATTCAGAGAGGTGATTCGGTCATTACGTGCAGGAATACGGCACATTCAACGTCAGCGCTGCTTACAAAGTTGGTATGTTAAAGAGTGTTTTGGTAGCGATACGTCTTTAACAGAGTTCTCGCTCAGTCACCGGATCAAGTTCTATGCCTTCCCATTCATCCAAAACCGGGCCAATTGTCGGTGCGGTGGTGGCATGTATCGCAGCTTTGGCTATTGCCGGGCTCTTGTTATTCTGGTTCTATAGGCGGCGCAGAAGGACCGTAATTGACCGATTACCCAAAAGAAGCCATTATGTTTCCTTGTCTGACCCTGTAACTTCGACTGGGACGACCTATCCCCAACCTGTGTATCAGCCGGAAAAGCGACGCGTAAGCGATTCCATTTCACGTGTTAGGATGGTTGTTTGACCACTTTCAACAGGATTCTCTGAACGGTACTTATCTTCCGATGCAGCCTTCTGAACTCAATTAATGCCATCCCGTCGTTTACTTTCCCCATGTAATATATCATGATGTCATGACATATGTATGTACATAGTATCGTGAATCCATTATTTTTATTATTATCCTGGAATCCGGGAATCCGATGGCGCCCGGAGCACCGAACTCGCCGGCAGGGTCAGTGTTCGATTTGATCATTGATGATCAGTAATCAGGTGATCACCGCTCAATCTACTGAATCTACTACTGAAAGGCATAATTCAAAGCGCAAATGCTTCTGCATTAGGCTGGTGAGACGAAGTAAGATAGGGAAATGAAGTACGACCGTAGGTGCCAACGGCAGGCACCCCTTGATGTCTATGGGCGCCTGACGACTAGGGCAAAATCGGTGCAGGCGCCGTGCTGTGCGAACTGGCCGTTTTCCCCATCAAACTCAAATGAAACGCTGGCTTGGGTATCTTCCCCCTCATAACGTGCACGCACACAGGTCCTTCGGGAGGACAGGTCCACGCTCGTTACACTATCTCCCTCCCTCCACTGCGTAGCAATGATACTTTATGCCTCTTGGCTCGTTCTAGCGGCGTCCTCAGCCGTCGTTGCTCAGGCCCAGTCTGCGAACTGTACAGACAACGGTTTCAACTGGGTGAGCGCTCCTTTCATACATGTCGTCCTCTTCTGCCTCGCCTCTGACCGCTCGTAGATGTTTAACTCAAAGGGCCAAAGTCCTTGTAACGTCGCTGAACTTTTAGCTGGTCAATGTGATCCTCAAGGCAAGCGCTTAATTTGATAACTGCATCGATCCGTCAATTAAATCGATTGCGATTTATCCAGGGTTCAACATTCCACCCCTTCCCGCCTCAGACGTATACTTTGGTCCGTCGAACGCACAAGCCAACAATTGCCAATGCACTTCAATCTTTTATTCGTTACTCTCAGGGTGCGCTGCTTGTCAGGATAGGAGCTGGCTCAGGTACGTTCGGCTCGTTGGATCTTCCTCTTGAAATCGTGAGCTCACCCGGGCTCCCAGCTGGACTGCGTATACGCAAAACTGCTCCCAAGTATTTCTGACGGTGTAAGTCAAATCGTCACTCCACAACGGCGCCACTGATCAAAATCTCTAGGTATTGGGAACCTATACCGGCCGACACCAGCGTGCCAAACTGGGCTTACCTTAACGTATCGGTATGTATGAACGACAATCTCGACCGCTTCCAACCAGTAACTGACCGATGAACTTAGGCCACCAACGGTAGCTTTAGCATTTCTGCTGCGGAGAACGCTGGTGCGTCTAACTAGGATCAAAGTGCAAGCAGCGTAATTAACCAATCCCCACTTATCCAGTTGGACCTGAATCGTCGGCCGTCGCGTCCGCCACTGGCTCCGCGTCCACGTCGAAATCAACATCGGGTTCTTCTCACTCGTCGAAATCTAATGCTGGCGCGATTGCAGGTGGCGTCGTTGGGGGTGTCGTCGGAGCGACGCTCATCGCGGCATTGGCGTTCTTATTGTATAAGAAGGGCAACAACGGCAACATCCAGCGCATCGCGAATACGTCGGCACAGACGGGTGGACGAGAAGTCCTATCTTCGCCGCCTCCGTCGAACTGGTCTACGTCTCCTGCGCAACCAATGTATCAGCCCGCGCTTCCCAAACCTTACGTGAGTATCTCTTTTTGCCGTCGCCGCTCGACTTAAAATGCTGACGCAATCTTTGTAGAATCCTGACGACCCTTCGACTTTCCCGCCAGCGAGGGAACAGCCTACGCCGATGAACCAGATGCTCACGGGAACTACATACAATGCAGACCCGAATTGGAGTAAAACCGGGCAGTATACTGGCGTGCCCGAGGTTTAAATAGCACATTTATCATGTGGACAGTTACCATTTATGTTATATGATATGATTTTGAAGTCATTATTGCAATTTATCTTAGAATTGATGTTGGATTTCATCTCAGTTATCTTGAGCCAAGGATCATGCATGTGTATATATGAATTAATCACATTTTCTGAAGAACTACATACAGCATAGAGTAGACAACATAATTGAGGAGTCAAGTGATTGCATATAGTAGGATGAGTTATATGTGTGGGTTATATGTGTTGGTTATATGTGTATGACAGGTAAAGGATGGTAGGCAAGTTAACTAGTCAATGATCATGTCAAAGATTTCAGAGATAACATATTCAATAAGATCCTCTTTTTGTCTCCCTTTCTCACCTAATATCTCTCTGGTTGTGAATATCCAAACTGTAAGGTTTTCACCTAAATCCTTGGCCTCCTCAACAGAGAGAGGCTCCTCCCTCCCAACAAGGTGTTTGATGGCCTCTAGCCTCCAGGACAGAGGCAATGGGTAGCATTCACTGAGTCTTGCAATATCAAGATATGTTAAAGGATGTGTCATGTTCATGGTTATGATGTGATGGAGGGCATAGTTGTATATGGCATAGAATCCCCAGAGGTCAGCGAGGTCAAGGACCATAAGCCATTCCGTAAGGCCATAATCAGCGAAGAAAGAAGACCCGTGGCGGTGGAACCTGCGACGAACGTTAGACGTAGATAAAGATTGGATGTGACATGTCACGCACGGTGGACATATGACACCCAGAAAGCGGTCGAACTCGTACGGTTCGACGCCGTCGATAACAATGGGCGCGTCATCGGTACCAACGCAGGTACCAAATGGGATATGGTTGGGTAAGAACTGCCTGGCGAATGCTTTCGAATTGGAGCGCAACGGCTCGTCCGTGACCCTGAATAAGACATCGGCAACCTGTTCCACAAAGACAAAAGACACAAGGCACCGTTTAGCAAACAGATGGCAAGATGTCGCCAAAAAGGGCATTTGCTTAGGACTCCCCAAGTGGCACCGCCTCGCACGTACTCCGATTGTACGATACGAGTGATGGACACCTGAGATTTAATGGTTAACCCCAATGTTGACGTAAATTGGATTTTACGCCAACATTGGGGTTAACCAATAGTCCTAAGCAACATCCCTTGCTAGAGACTCACTCGGAAAATGACATTGCCATTGGGCAGGTAATATCGTGAATGCCGACGCAATTGAGGAACATCCAAGGAAGGAGAGGGAGACGAGGGCCGGCTGGGAATGATCATGATAAAGACAAGCTGCGGGGATGAACTGCGTAGGCCAAAGAGGCAACATATATAAGGAGGGACGCGTGTTTGGCCGTGGGGATACACGGGCGGTGGACTTTACAGCACGGAGCTAAGAAGGATAGAAGCTTCCAGTGCTTTTCATATCAAGCATGAGGCAAAACGTCCAGTGGGACCATCCAGCGGTCCAAAGTCATCCAGAGCGATATCATTGTTCAGAATTATCAGAGTTATCAGAGTAGCGCCAGAATGGATATTGATTTCACAGAAAGACATTGTAAATGTACGAATCTGATCATAGAGCCAGCGGTCACTCCGCGGGGATATAGAGACAGATTCCTATCATCACCGCTGCACGTGTGTGAGAGCAAACTGCGGGGAAGACATGAAAGATAAGACTCGCCCACGACGAATTGACACTGGTGAGAGTCAGCTGAACTCTGGGCGCCGCGATTGTTCTAGAGACCCCATTCGCTTTCGGGCCGGGCAAGAGTCTGTGACGATTAGGGGAATCCATAGAATGTTGTTCTTATCCTAACCCACCCTTCGCATTCAAGAAGTAGAGCTGAACATGTGTCGATCAGCTGAGGCAGACTCACTGGCAATAGTACGCCACAGATTGAATCAGAACTCCGCGCATTTGTTGCACAACAGTTCGCACGCTGTGATTGGTCTCTGCCTCGCGCAAGAACTCAGATGCGCTACCAATGTGTCGACTACATGGCGTCCTACAAAGCTAAGGATGGGGTATGTGGCCTGCTCAAGCTATACAGCGCATGAGTGGAAAAATGACGGAGGCGCTATCTCCCACCTGATTACAGTGTGTCGACAAACGCAGGGTATTTTTATTGGATCTTTTCGCGAGATTCGCGCATGAAAATCTAGTTTTCCGAGTCTTGACGTAGTAGCCTGGGATTCCGAAACCATCCGTACGTTACAATCCAACCTCTTTCTTCCAATCGCTCCGAGTCGACGGTATGGCTAGATACAAACAACTCCGCGAAACAGCCCCTTTGCAGCCTAACCCAAGTACGGGCGACACACATGTGGACCCGTATCCATACCCAAGAGGTACCCACACCCGTTACCCGCGGCGGGTTGGCTATACCCGCATACTGGCAACCTTATTCTCGGCACTATCCTCGAACCCATTTATCATGAAGCGTATCGCAGAACCTCGATACGGTGTAATCCTTGGTTGAAGAAGATAGCAATGCAAGCAAGGAGGTCGAACGTATCATTCAGCCGAACAATAAAGCGAGCAAGAATGCACAGGCTTGCTTTTGTATCGACCTGTTCGAGGCAGAGATTCTTGAGAAGGGAAGAGCGAAAATACGGGATGTGAGTTAGAGTCGTCAATGAATAATAACATCATAGCTTATTTCAAGTCGAGAATCGAGCTCCCACCATCGCCCTAGAAAACATCGAAACGAATCGCAACTCCTTGCGAGATTTTTGCCTTCCCGTTGCTGAAACCAATACTGGGCTATTGCTCCCTTGTCACATACATGGAAGCTCTTTTGAATAAAAGGATAGGCTCACGCTCATTGTATCCTTCTTTATTACATCCCTCCTTTGACTCTGTTCTGTAAAGCTATGATCCTTTACATCTGCTCGCTTGCTTTTGCAGTGACACCAGCCGTCCTTGCTTAGAATGTATCAGCAATCCGTACGGACAGTAATTTCAATTGGGTGGGTGCACTTCTCGTCTTACTTGTCCCCTACTAGCTAAGAACTCCCCGATTGTAGACAACTAACTCGATAGGTCAGGGCCCTTGTTACGTGGCCTGGGCTTTAACTCGTCCGTGCCCACCAGGTACGGACTTGTCTGACAGTTGTATCTATTGGGCTGTTTGTTGACTAGTGGTAATTTTCCAGCGGTCTACCCCGGCCCCATATCAGCCGGTATAGCATATGGTGGCCCTTCGAACAGTACCAGCAACTGCACGTGCAATACGGTCACCTACTCGGTATTATGTGCGTGTGGTTATTGTCAGGATGGAGGTTGCGTATCGTATGTCGTTGTGGCCTCCGAGAAGCCTATGATTTACTCGGTCTAACAGCTGGTCAGATTTCACGCAAAATTGCAGCCAAACATTCTTGAAAAAGTAAGTTCAACCATTGCCGTGATGGTATCAAGCAGCAAACATTTTAGGTATCCCGAAACTATACCGAATGAGATCAACGTACCACATTGGGCTTACCTTGATATTTTGGTACGTATGAATCGCAAGTTAGCTCTCTTTTAACCTGAAATCTACCTATGGACATAGGATGATAATTTTAATGTCACTGCGGCGGCTAGTGCCAGTGCGTCGAACCAGAGTCAAAGGCACTGTAGTTAACAGAGTTTCCAGGTGGACCTGACTCAACAGCTCCTCCTTCTGCGACATCGACATCAATATCAACGTCGTCTTCTGCGCGGACCTCTACCCCGACACCAAAAAAATTGTCTTCTAAGTCCAGCATTGGAGCGGTTACAGGTGGCATCATCGGCGCGGGCCTCAGCGTGGCATTGGTATTCTGGGTCTATAAGAGGCACAAATCTCAACGCGCCACTCAAGCGTCGGCATGGTGGAATGGACAAGAGATATTACTTTCTCATAGACTTTACGTGAGCGTGACCTTCTTAGGTCGATGTGTATTTGATTTTGGATGCTGATACGAATGTTGTAGAATCCTGATGATCCTTCTACTTTCCCATTGCCCAATGATCGGTTCACGCAGATAGGAACCGAAGGCACCATTCGCACGGTGGAATTGCGTCGACAGTATACTGGTTTACCTGAGGTTTGATAATAGCATTTTTTACCAAGTATGTCATGCGTGCCATCAAACGACAACAGGAATGGCGATCCGAGGTTTTTGTATTGAACATTCAAGAGCTTTTTCTTTCTTAAACAAAAAGCGAAATGAAAGCTGAATTCGAGATTTAGCCGTGTATGTGACCGCCACCCTCGACTCGAAGCGTAATTCCAAGCTTCCTTTGTGGTGTAAAAGTACCCTTTTCACAATGATATTGGGAATTTAAAAAAATAGAGAACTGTATCATTTCCCGTCCATAAGCGAACTGGAGGTTGTGATTTATACGGTCGTGAATCAGCTGTCGGTGCTCCGGGCGTGTGACTGAATAGTGCGTCGCCAGCATTTCACACGCTATGGCTTTCCGCCGCCTGCATTCACGAGTCACTGATGGTGAATTCGACAGTGATGTTCTGGTTTCTATGGCTAGCATCCAATCAATATGATAAAGGGCCTATCGTGCCCGCGCCCATTACCAATCAAAGGATCGCAACGCATTCAAACCATGTGCCCTACGCGTTGCCTTGGGTTGTGTTTCACTTAGCATCCTTTCTTAGTTCGGCCTCCCTTTATGGTCTAGTAAGGCTGCCACGAATCCACAAATAGCTCGAAATGTCTGTTACGACGACGACGACTGAGGAAGTTGTCCACGAAGCTGCTGCTGTTGCTCCCAGAATTTCAATTACGTTGAACGTGGACAAGCCAGAGAAACACAAGGATTATTACACGCAAAATGGAAATGTCGTTATACAGGTGTGTGGTGGTGGCATTGAGAGATGGAGGTTAGACTGATGATTCCTCACAGGTGGAGAAAACGCTGTTCAAGTTGGACTTGACAGTGTTACATGCCAAGTCGCCTGTTTTCCGCATCATAGTACCTCCAGTATATGGAGGTCGGACGCGGTATACGGGTTTTAACGACGAGCATCCTTTTGCACTACGTGAAATATCTACCAGCGATTTCGAACGTTTGCTTTGGGTCCTTTATCCATTGTAGGCGTTTCTTTTTTCTTTCGTGAAAATGCGAATAAATTTGATGGTCAGGGAGGATTCAACGAAACACCCAACGACGGTGGAGGATTGGCTTTCCGTCCTCAAACTATCGACCAAGTTCCAAATAGATGATATCCGGCCTCTTGCGGCGTCCAAGCTCCACTCCCTCTCCATCGACCC
Source organism: Amanita rubescens (assembly GCA_015039365.1). Classification (NCBI taxonomy): domain Eukaryota; kingdom Fungi; phylum Basidiomycota; class Agaricomycetes; order Agaricales; family Amanitaceae; genus Amanita; species Amanita rubescens. Next base: position 13,121 of record WION01000309.1, read on the forward strand.
TATACGAAAAATAACGATATGGGATGAATATCACCTTGACATCAAGCTATTAACATCGTCATATGTCGCTTTGTGCCAGCGCATTGAGCCACTAACGCTCCAGATGACGATGGCTTTGGGACTGAAGAATTTCACAAAACTAGCGGCAGCCAGAGACATATACCATTATAATCTGGGTTGCCTGCGGTGTGGACGCAAGACTACTTCGAAAGGGAGACTCTCTCTAGCCCAGGCCGCGGTTAGCAGCGTCTTTTCTCCGACGCCGTCACCTGTTAAAACCCAATCATAACCATTTCTGCGCTATTGATGTTCATGAACTTGTATTCTTTGAATAATGCACTATTAGAAATATGTAGATTATTCCCTATGCATTACATGTTGTATATCCTATCTAGAAATCGATCAATAATTCTGGGTTTTTTGGGCCGTTCAGGTATTGGTTTCAAAAACTGGCTAGTGTCGCCAAATTCTTCCTGTTTGACATCCTGAAGCCGTCGTTGAAAGGTTTGGACAATCAACTTTTCAGTACACCGCATGAGCATTGCTTCTTTTTCCCAAACCCCTGTAGTCCAGATAGACAATGGACCGCGAGGTCCTCTTTTTTCGTAGCGAGCCACTTGAGATGCGGCTTCTTTTTCTGTTTCGACGGCGCCTCCTTTCTCGTATCCACACGCAGCTGCGATACTAAATATGTTGCCTGATGGTTTCCAATAACGCATCCGATTTGCCATGACGATGTCGGTGAATATTCGATCACCGACGATGACCAGCTCTTCGTCTCGGATTGGAGAACGAAGCGAAGAAAAGTAGGCACGAATATCGGATATGCATGAGTAGGATGGTTTGAACCGTCTGTGGCGTAGGACTGGAACGCGAAGATGGTAGGAGACGGATTCTGACTTGGAGTTGGTGAGTAAACCGGTGGGTTGGGTTGGAAGAGGACTACTACCTGGATCCCTCCCGGGTCGACCCATGTTCCTGCCGAGTTGCTAACAATTATGACGTTGCCCTCGCCAAATGTTTCTTTACATTCTGCCCATGCATTCTACAACATTAAATTAGCTTCGTTGACCAATGACATCACGACAACCTAGTAACCTCGATGTCTGGAACGAGGGTGTCCTTGTTGGGTATTGTCTTGAACAGTCAATATGGACATTTAAAGCAAGATGGAGTGCACCAACCAGACAGTTATCCTTGTCAAAGACAATAGCGCGGTATCCTTCCCTACGAAGCGCGACAAAGTCAATTTGGCGTATGTCTGTCTGGGACAATGGCATGATCAACACGTGCATGAAATACCAAACACAGCTGCTACCTTTTACTGCTAGACTTGGAATGACTAGCCTAGGACGTACTAGCACCTGGAACGGAGCCAGCAGGCCAGGGAAGTTGAACGGCATTGGAGGAGCAAGCAAGTTTTCCCACGATTCTAGTTGCGTACGTTCACCATGGGCGACTTGTTTGGCGACGACATCGACTTGGACCGCGCCGCTTCCGCCTTCCCTGACATCTCGCTCGACGGTTCAGGAGACATCCCCCTCCCAGCTGCACCATCGGTGAGGCAAGACAGCGGTTTCTCATTCGATTTTGATGCTGCACCGCCTATTCGAAAAGAAACCGTGGTGAAGGTGACGGGAGACGATGAAATTGATAAATTCGAGAACGAATTTCCAGAGATCGATGTCCCCGTGAGTTGTGCGTATACGCTGTCTTTGCGCTGTTGACGAGCGCGGGTCAATGCAGCAGCAGCAGCAACCCCCATCTCAATCCCGCCCTACATTTAACACCACGCCTACGTTTGCACCAAAGCCTCAGCCTTCTCTTTACTCTGTCACGCCTATATTGAACCAGCGCGCCGAAGAGGAAGAGCCGGAGGTGATAAAGTATGTGTATTATTCTGCTGTTTGTGGAGCGCTTTTGCTGAGAAAACGCTAGACAATGGAGAGAGAAGCAACAAGAAGAAATTAAGGCTCGAGATGAAGCGTCCAAGGCCCGTCGTCAAGAAGCGGTCTCTAAAGCTGAACATGCCATTGACGGATTCTACGAGGACTATGCTAGGAAGAAAGAGAAGAATATCAGAGAAAACAAGTACTTTTGATTTACTCGTTTTACATGTTCATTTCCTGACCAGTCTACGCGTGCGCGCAGGGACCAGGAAGAGGAATACCTTGCTTCTCTTACTGAGAAGCTTTCAGCGGGAACTACATGGGAACGAATCTGCGAGCTTATCGAGCTTCAAAATTCACAGAGCAAGACTATTGGTAGGACTGGTCCTGGGACGAGCGAACTCGGTAGATTTAAAGATGTCTTGCTACGTTTGAAGCGACAGGGAGATGCTGCGCCTGGTGCTGCGGGATACTAGTCTTCGATCGTGCCGTGTGTAGACCCCTAGGATACTGTAATGACTATGTCCATATACAACTGCAACCCATTTAATATACATGCGAGACCCAAAAGAAGTTATGAACACAAGTGACTACCGTTGTTGAAACTCGCGTATAAAACCAACGATCTCGTCTGCGACTTGAACTGGTATTCCGTCGATTTCGTTATGCAATTCATGGAATGCATCCTGGACTGGGATGAACAAGAATACTCATGATACGTAGGATAGGACAGTACTTCGAATGGAACGATCTTCTTATATCGTGCTTCTAACTTCGAATGGAATGCTCTCGTTGCTGGATAAGAAGTGACCTATATGACCATATTGAGTAACTATGACGGTTGCAAATGGAAATACGCACGCCATCAGCAGTTCCTTGGAGGAACAAGACCTAATGGAATTAATCAAGGCTCTTGAAAACCAAAAAAAAGAGCATACAGGCATATCTTGAAACCAATCCACATATTTCGTCGACAACAGCAGTTCTCCCTATACGAAGACAATCAACAAAGGCGAGTGGACAAGATTAAGTTAAATTACATGAGTGAGCATGTCATCCAAGCCACGTAGACTTCCTTGAGCTCGAACCATGGGATCTTTGATGTAATCTTCAACGACTTTTGGATCACGACTTATAGCCTGTACAAGGTATATGAGATTCTTGCTGTCAGTCTCGGAGATCACTTACTTTCGGGTCCAACTGTGTGGGAAACAAAACGTTTGGCATAATTTTGCTGAGTAGACTGCCAATGACACGCATTGGCTTGGCAGCGGGCTTTGCCAAATGGATTAAGGGACTCATTGCGACAATTCCCGACAGTAGTGGCAATTTCTCAAGATGAGGGGAGTCTGTGTTTTGCGTCGCAAATCCCAAAACTTCTCCACCTCCCTGCAAAGATGTTGTCAACGCTCCTAATGTGTGTTGGCGGGGATAATACCATAGAGTGGCCTGCCAAGAACACGGACAATGACGGTTGCTCCTTGGTAACATGTTCGATGGCCCAGACGATGTCGGCAAGTTGATCGTCCCATGACGTCTTGCCGTAGGAGCTGCTTGGGCTCTTGTTCTTTTTATCCATGGCGGTTTTTCCGAAACCTCGCTGGTCGAAGGTGAATATGAGGATGCCACGTTCCATAAGCTTGGTGTGAAACGGTGTGTAGCGACCTATATGTTCAGCAAAGCCATGAATGAAGACGAGAGCTGCGACTGGTTTCGTTTGTGGTTTGTATAATCTGGTATAGAACTGAGTGTGTTGGGGACCCTCCAGCCAAGATTCGGTGAAGGTCATGATGAAACCAGTATTCAACGGCGTATTTCGGTCTTTATTTGGTAACCGCTTTAATTAGTGTCATTATTTCCTGTTTCGGTCTAAGCCTTGTTTGCACCAGGCAAACTTGATAGCCGACTCACCGTTACGGTCGGGCCCTCAGCATGCTTGGAATATGCTCGAGGGCGCTATTCCGACCTCCACCTCTAGCTTATGCTAGACGACTATATGCACCAAGAACACTCAGTCTGACTCTAGAATTCAGGAGAAATGTACCCACTAGACTATACACTACGCAATCCCAAACTCCACTCTCTCAATCTTCTTCCAAACCTCCCAATGCAAACAATAACTCCACTCCGAAACTTTCTCTCGCTTCTTTGGCTTCCATCTTCCGCAGAGGACCTCAGGGTCCTTCGTCTTTCCGAAAAATTGTAGCTTTAGCAAAACCGGAACGCAGGCCGTTGCTTATAGCCATCGGTCTCTTACTCGCCTCTTCGGCTGTATCCATGAGCATTCCGTTTACGATCGGAAAATTAATCGATTTTTTCTCTTCTACCAATCCCGTATGTAACTTCTTCTCCATCTTCTTGGCTCAACTGATTTTTTTTTCAGCAAATACCTTTAGGACTTAATATATGGCAGGCATCTGGAATCCTTTTCGCGTTGTTTACTGTAGGAGGGTTTGCAAATGCAGGGCGTGCAATGATTATGAGATTATCAGGTAAGACGTATGTGTGGATATATTCGTCGCGAATCTCACTTTTCCCAAGGCCAGAGGATCGTTGCTCGGCTGCGTGAACGCCTGTATGCGGCAGCATTGAGGCAGGAGGTTGAGTTTGTCGAAAGGGGTGAAGGTGATGTTCTCAGTCGACTCAGCGTTGACACGACTATCGTCGGAGAAAGGTGAATCTTTTACGTTTGAACTGCGCGACGCGATTATAACTCGTGTATATCCTATATAGCGTCACGCAGAATCTGTCCGATGGACTTCGCGCCGTCGTAATGTCATCCGTTGGACGTAAGTTCTCTTTCCATGCATTGCCTTGTTCATTGGCTCACGTATACAGTTGGTGCAATGTTCTACATCTCACCACATCTGACAATGTTAATGTTGGCTGTGGTTCCACCTGTATCTCTGGGAGCGGTATGGCTTTCGAGACAGGTGCAAAGACATGCGGTTGATCTTCCTTCAGGTCTTCTATGGGCGGTACCTGAAAAAGTTGTCCAATCAGACCCAAGCAGCTGTTGGCGAAATGACCAAGGTTCGTTCATCGTCTTTTATTCCTCCCAAGTTTAGTGTTAACTAAAAAAAAAAACCCTTAGGTTGGCAGCGAAGCGTTGACTGCGCTTCGGACGGTTCAGGCGTTCAATGCTCAACAGCAAGAAGAACTCAAGTTTAGCGAAAAGGTGGAAAAGGTTCTTCAGTTTGCGAGAAAGGAGGCAATCGCTAGCGGTATCTTCTTTGGAAGTACTGGATGGAGCGGGAATGTTACTTTGCTTGGCCTCCTGGGCTACGGTATGTCGCCATGACAGTGTTAGGACAGGCAGGCTTACGTTGCGATAGGCGGGACGCTGGTATCTAGTGGTGTTATATCAGTTGGTGACTTGACAAGTCTGCTTCTTTATACCGTTTATGTCGGTAACGGTCTGCAAATGCTAACGTGAGTTCTCCGCATGTGCTTTTCACGTTATTGAACGTCTTGGCCAGATCTTTTTTCGTGAGTCTATATTTTGTTCCTTCGTTATTGTGAATCATTTAATCATGTCCAGACCTCCATTATGCGTGGTGTTGGCGCGGGGACGCGCATCTTCGATCTTCTGGGCAGGCAACCAGTCATACCAACAAATGGTGGATTACAAGTGTCTCCTGGTCGCCGTGGACCCATTCGGTTTGAAAGCGTGGCGTTCGAGTATCCAAGTCGCCAAGAAGTCAATATATTGAAGGATTTCAACCTAGAAATTGGTGTTGGAGAAAGTGTAGCATTAGTGTATGTTCCCTGTCCGCGATGGAAAAATCCTAACTAACACATGTACAGAGGCAGGAGTGGAGGGGGTAAATCCTCTGTACACTCACTTTTATTGCGTTATTATGATCCGAGCAATGGTAAGATCACATACGATGGTCAAGGTATGTTGAGAAACCGGTTAGGCGAACAAGTCTAACTGAGATAGATATTCGGGACTTTTCTGTCACATCGTGGCGAAGCATTATCGGCGTTGTACCCCAGGATCCCGTCTTGTTCACAGGTACAATTGCCTCGAATATAGCCTTTGGATATCCAGAGGCTACGCGCGAGCAGATAGAAAACGCAGCTCGTGAGGCAAACTGCGAGTATATATGGGGACTTCCCAATGGCTTTGACACCGAAAGTGAGTGAAAAGCGTGATAAGTGGCGTTGCAAAGCGTTGATGTCATTATGAACAGTTGGGCGGATGAGTCTGAGCGGTGGTCAGAGGCAACGTCTTGCGATTGCTCGTGCATTGTTGAAGAAACCGGCTATCTTGGCTCTCGATGAGGCGACAAGCTCACTGGATGCCACCTCCGAACGACGGGTACGTTATCATGAGTTGTACACATCATTTTTACTGAGTTTTTAGGTTAATGATGCTATTGATAAAATTCTGCAAGGCCGTCAGACGACATGTTTGTTTGTGGCACACAGGTTGTCAACAATTGCTAGAGCAGAAAGAGTTGTGGTGCTTGAAGGTCAAGATTTGCTTTCGGTCTTTGATCTAGCATTACTGACGACACGAAAGATGGGCGCATTACCGAATCTGGAACGTATCGAGAGTTGGTCAGTGTCTCCAAGGTTTTCGTGTCTTACAGGCTGACATCAATTTACAGATTAACCGACCAGATTCGCGTTTCCGCGCACTCATGGCGGCACAACTCTCAGCTACGTTCATTGAGCCTAAGCTTGGATCTGAACCTGAAGACTTAGAGGTCTCTCAGTTCGAAGCGGCAAACCAAGAGTCGGACAAACAAGCACGGGCTTCGGCAGCTTCAGTAGTCTAACTCCTCAGGTCCGTCACCTCACATCATTTACACCATACAACGCATATAGCATTATCTTTATACCGTAGTCATTAGAGAATTAGAAGGTGTATGTCAATCTATTATTTAATGCGAAAGTTCAGGCCCAGGTCGGGGTATATCCCGTCTCTAGTCTGATTCGTTGGATTCGTGCCAAGTTCTGCGCATGTAGATGCGTTAGTCGACGCTTCCCCCTGAGTCTGTACACCATTTATGTACGGGGTGCTGGCATCTGTGGTCGTGCATTCGTCATAGGGCAGATGTGGGGCCGTCGCCTTGCGCGTTGCCTAGCATATTTTAGCTTTTTGAAGCATATTGTTAGAATACGACGCAACTCACCCTTAATTTTGTCCTTCCACGTCTTGATTTGAGCCAGACAATGCAGAAGCCGCGCTCGGTTTTCCCCATTTCTCGAAAAACACGGCGCGAGCAGCATCTGTCCACTTCCTTGCTTCGATTTGCCATTCGTTTATGATATTGCATCGCTGCCTATTAGATTTTAGTAACGTAACGAGACCGTGGAGAAAGTGAAGTAAATGAACACACGACTAAATTCATAGAGATTGGGACTGTTAGATTACCGCTATGAGGCATTCTTCCTTCACCCTCGTCTTGCCATTAACATCATACGAAAACATCATGCCTTGGGGCGCAAATACCCTCTTCAAATCGCCATCAATACCCAACATTTCCTTCACACGCGTGAACTGTGGTGGTACTATCACCGCCATGAGCTCTTCGCAATCGTATACTCTGATACGGGTATCAACGTAGCAGCACAGAAACATGCGAGTGAGGCCAGAGGAGTCCTCTAGTCTAGCCAGAGAAGTGGGAATTGATATCTCGGATTCGACATATTGCAGGAGTTGTTTGAAAGACGGAACCCCTTCAATATCGTGCTGATGTTGATACCTCTCGAGAGCATCCGCAACTTCATATCCGATAGCTACAATTGAAAATCCACCCATGACAATGTGGTACTGGTATAGAGTTGTCAAGAATGCCTTTACTAATTGAAATGTTGCCATGCTTACCTGAGTTAGGGGATGAACATGTATGTGTTGTGGTTTGTGTGACAAACCAATGGTGTGATAAACCATCGACGCCAATCCTCTTACTCTCGGTACCGAGACCATTACCAGTGGTGTCTTCGGCCGCCAGCAAGGGAACGTGAGTACATTTGTTTCATCTTAGAACATCATTCATCTAATGTTTGCAGAGGCACATGAGGTAAGGTTTATTGCATTTATAATGTCAATCTCACGTATTTGGATTCCAGCCTATTAATTTCCTCTCGTTACTCCATCCGTCTTCGTCTCCGCCGTACCACGTCTTCGTCGCCCGGATTATCAAATCCTCCGATCAGCAAGCTTCTATCTTTCTGCAGCAAAAGCTTAAAGTCGCAGATACAGAAGAAAGAGGAAAGATCGCTGATGCTATATGCGCTCGAGGATTTGAAATGATGGCGCATAGGTAACGGGACCCCTTGATTCACGATTGCGTGAACTGACTCGTTAAAGGTTTGGAAATTGGGCCGTCCAGAGGTGCCTCGAAGCCGCGACTACTCCGGAAGAACGAAAGAAGGTGGTATCTTGCATGAGGTACGCCGCGTTCTATCACTATACTCGGTTCTAACTCTTACAAGGGGACGCGTTGTGGAATTGGCCACTAATTGTTACGGCTGCCACGTCTTGCAAAAAGCTCTTGACTGCGAAGAGGATACCAGGCTGCTCATAGTCTCGGAACTCCTGCTGGGAGACCCCGCTCAAACCTTGGTCAATAAGCATGCGTCGCACGTCTGGAGCAAGGTGACATTACATACGCATTTGAAGAAGGTCTAGGCTTAATTCTCTTCTATGCTAGATCATGGAGCTTTCATGGGCGCCTCCTGCTCCCCCCATCTTTGCTTAGTACGTCATCCCAATTACCACGCCATGTCTTTTAACGTTCGGCTAGCGTCAACAAGTCTCTCAAGGGGAAATGGGCGTTACTTGCTTGCCATGAAACTGGCTCGCTCGTCGTCCAGGTGACGCATCTAACTTTGACCGACCTCGAAACGAGCTGATGGGATCCGCAGCATGCTTTCGAGAACCTTGAAGCGGAAGCTAAAGACGGCATTGTTGATGAGCTTCTTAATCAAGGACCTGCCGTCTTTAGCGAAGTCGCAAAAAGCCAATGGGGTTCGTACTGCATCCAATACAGTGCGTTACGCTTGTATTTCTCTCTGGGGCGAGTTGACCGATGTATTCTAGTTCTTGAACATGGCTCTGAAAAGCACCGAAAGTTGACGCTCGACCATCTCTTGGACGGTCTCCTCGAGTTCGCTACGAACGAACAGGGCTCTAAATCCATTACCAAGGCTCTCAAAGAAGGCGGTAAAGAAACGCTAGACAGGATCATTAAACGCATGTGCGAACCAGCCAAAGAGGTATGTGGTTATATGGCTATGTACGCATCTAGCTCATGACTTAAAGCGCTCGTTTGCAATGATTGTGGACCTTGCCCTTTCTGTCACTGGGAGCCAGCTGATCGCCAGCGTATTGCCGATGGTCAGTTTTTCTATTATGGTTGTGTTCCAGTTCTCTGATGAGTGTATTAGGCGGATAAAGAACAAAGGGCCTTACTTTACGGGTGTATTCGAGGACATATCGTCACACTCAGAGGATGCAAAACTGGTTCCAAAGTTATTTGGTTATTGTATGTCTTCCCATTTGCTATTCGCAGGTAAATTTGAATGTATCACCATCAAGAACGAGAAGGGACACCTCAGCCAAGGAGAAATCGAGCGCACGGGCGCCGACTCGGGGGCTGAGTGATTAGCAGCGGAAGACGAGGCTCAACGCAAGCACATCGAAGCGCTCAACTCTCTGTTGTTATCTATGGTCTCAAGACTCAACTTGGCGTCACCACTCGCTCTCGCTCGTTGACTTCTCCTCGTGATTCCGAGCCATCCAACCTCTGAATCTGTAAATTATCGACATAAATCATCAACTATGAAATAATACTACGGCTCAAAAATAATCAACTTACCTCTCGCCCTGTATATCTGTATCCTCGGGAAAGTATCCTGAGAATCACACCAATTACCTGCCTCGGAAATTTTCTTTTGAGGGAAGAGATACTCGCGGCGAATCATAGTATTCGATAGGTCGCTAGCTCCATATCATTGGAGTGTCAATGAACTCTCCAACACGCTTCAAAGACTTGAATAATTCCTCCCGATCACGTCGGCCCGTCCGCGAACAACCGCACCTACAAGACGTGGTTAACAGGTGAAAGGAAGCGGAAAACGAGGGAACATACCTAGCCCGAAGCTACCCCACGCATCTATTCCCTGTCTCTCCGCGTCCAGAGCCTGACGAAGCCGCACGCCCACCGAATGATGAGCAAGTGACGCACGCCGTCGTCCACCTCTTGTCGGTAGTCCGAATCTGCAGGAAACCTGATAGGACTCTCTTCTGAGTCTGAGAATCGATGAAGAGAAGTTATGAGAAGTGGTTAGCGAGGAAACGGAAGAAGAGATAAGGGTGTACCATCTCCCGAAGCCCGCATCCTCGCCCCATCCTGCTTGCCCGCGTCTATCCGCGTGCTCTCCCACTTCACTCTCCATCAATAACATCCCTTTCTTGTCAAACGCGCGAGCATCGTAGTATACGCGTCGAAACGCCGGCGCGCTGTCAGCATCTTCGATAAGAATGGCACCGGGTACTTACCCAGCTTCCACACCATCCCCTAGACGCACTAGGCAGGTCTGACGCGAGCACGTTTAGCCGCAGCATATGCGATGGCGAACGTGACGGGAGCAGTGACGAGGAGGAAAGGCTTTATTGAGTATCCAACAGCTCGCCACTTTTGAATTTTCGCTTTCTCAGTACTCAGTATTCTTGGATTTATCGGTGGCTATCCCACAATTGTATAAAAGCTACATACGTAAATCTCCACCCTTATCGTCTCTTTGTACGTAGGTGTCGAGGCCCATGTACGCACGGCGAGCTGGAATTCGGATTGGCTGTCTAAATATGGTGTTGGTAAAGGATCCTATTTAGAAGTTATGAGTCATAGATATGCAGGCAGGGGATACTAACCTGAGCCAGAATTTTGGGCACTTCCTTTAACCGATACAGCTTATCAAAGTGGTTCGTAACGTCTACCGGGGAGACCGTGGTCTTGATAACTATCGCGCCGACCGTCCAGTCATGAAACAGAGAGGGTGACTTTGCAACCCTTTTGCAAAACAATCATGAAACCCGAAATCGCTGAGCAATACGAGACGACTTAACTCGTTAGTGACGCACCACTGGGGCAGTCGGAGATGGGGTGGGCGGTTCAAAGGAGATATGTACGGCCAGGCACGCTATTACAATGCTTTACCAAATTAGGGAGTGCATCGTGAGATCTATGAAAAACAATCAGCACAGAATAGAAGAGATGACGGGGCACATACCTAATCCTTGAGATCAACCTGGCACACACAACATATTGGCCAATCCTCCCAAGACTGCAAACACCTATTGAGAGCACATCTAAGTGATCCTATTGATCAGCACAGATTCAGAAGCCATCTTTGTAAGTAACCAATGAGAAACGTGAGAGGTTTATATTGCCAAGCTCTATATAATTAAAATCCATAAGTTAACAAAACCTGAACGGTAGCATAGATGTTACTGGCGATTGGAAGTCAAAATTTTCCCGCACACGTAAGGCGCCGTGAGCAATTTCTAGCTGGGCCAGGTTTGAGATCGAGATGCTTGCACCTATACTGTTGTGGCTGATGCAGTAGCGTGATCTGGCATTTGTAAACGATCCGAAAGATTCATAAAGAGTCGAGCGTTTAGGGATGTCGATGAACGTTGAAATGGGCGACACGGTCGGTATGGATGAGGATCGAGTTGTTGCAGTTGAACGTTGAACGTTGAACAATGAAAGGTATGTTTCTTTAGGGGATCGACGTAATGTTTCACTAGGGTTTCAAGGAGAACGGGTCCCACTTTGAGGCCAACTTCAGTAGTAAGTGTATTCAACGGCATTCGTATCGCTTAATGAAATAGATGGCAAGAGAAGGATGTCGCTGTTGATGTTAATTAACGATGAACGATGAAGGGTATTTGTAGGAAGGGTGCGCCTTTGTCAACACTGTTATGATATTCCATGATGATCTCGATCAGACTTCAGCACGTGCTGCCTCTGATCATGATGTACATTGATAAAAGGACAACCTTCCATATCCTACCATATCCAAGTCGCAAAACGATGATATTTTTAGATTTCCGTATAAACCCTCTCCTTTTCGCCATGCTCAGTGCATCCCCCTGTCATGCAAACTATCACTTCTCAGCAAACTATACCGCAGACAATATCCCTTCAGACCTCACCTCTTGTTGACCAACAAGAAATCCGTTCACTTCGACACCAACGTGCGCAGAACCAGAATGCAGTCGATCTGAATCCTTCTGCACCTATCAACCATCAGGCTCTTCTGACCACCGTTCTTGCCTTCGGCATCCCTGCCTTCCATGCCTCACTTACGACAAAAGATTCTGCGTTCGCGTTCGGTGAGTAGCTCACACATGTATTCTCAGCACGTTTTTTCACCATCATCCAGGTCTGAACCTTCCCGTATGGGAGGCAGTACGAAGCTTCGATAGCATTTTACTCGCGTACGTGCTTTAACATTGTATTGACCGCTCCGTTAGCCAATGCTCATCCTCTATTTCTACAGGGCTCTGGTGGCCGCGCTGTTCAAAGAATCCGCTCAACTTGATCCCATATACTGGTTCTTCATTGTTTGCTCCTTGCTACAAGCCTCCGTGGGGTTGATCTGTTCCACAATCCTCATCGTCATATTCTCTGACGGTCGTCATCGGGTTAGTTATTACATATTGATACTCATGCGTAGAGTGGACCTGACGTAACGCATAAAATAAGTCTGAATACCGCTCAATCCACGAGGATCGGCTGTGCCTTCTGTTCTGGAACATATGGGACCATTTCTCTCTCCCTGCCATATCGACGGTGTGGTATGTCAATGACGTCTTTGGGGCCTTGAAAATGTTGATAATAGTTGTCCACATTAGGAGTGTCTTAACGTTCATGATCGCTCTTGTCGTGGACGCTGTATGGCCAAATGCAGCTCAAAACAATAATTGCTCAGGTCAATACCATCGTAATAGTCAATTCACGGTTGCAAAAGTCATGTTGTTGTTGATGCTGTTTTTCGCTGCAATGCGAGTTGGAGTTTTCATGGTTCATCTACGTCATATATCCCAAGCTCTTAGTCGACCTCAGTCAGCTTGAGCCAGTGATTCTCTTCGCTGTTTGCTCCCATTTTCACGCTATTTGAATTTATCATTGCTACAAATTTGCTGTCGTGCTTTGCTATCGTTGCTTCTTGATTTGGTACTTTTTCTGACATCGCGTTGAAGGTTTCTTTAGAATGGCGAAATGATTGTGTATATGAAATGTTTTACGTATTATGCTGAAGCCCTTTCAATTGACTTGTTACTCAACAGGACAAAACTGTCCTTGTGTAGTTTGATCCAGTCATCAAACCACCGCTTCTTTTCGATGAGGTTATCCCACCTCGGTTCCTGCATCTACGGGCTCAGACGACGGTTCGTTGGGGTATGTTACCGACGGTATTTCTGGGGTAACGTGGAACTCGGTGAAAACGACCACGAAACCAACACACACCTGATACAAATTTAGAATACATCGCTTTCACCCGTCGCTAGTACTGATTGTGCCGCTGCCGTTGATTGGGACGGGATCTCGCCGATATCTCAACACGATCTGGGAATTAGGGCGAGGTTGTTGGCGAGCGGTCAGATTTGTGAATGCGGATGACCTAGAGGCTGCAGTTCAGTTTTGATATCAAACACGAGACCGTTGAATTGTCCCACTTGTGAACCAGGTATAGAACAAAACATATGTGCGCTTTTAACCTGACGCACGCGTGTCAAAGTCTCAGCGTTCGTTGTCATCAAGATTATCCCTAGCGATATAGTCAGATCAACGGCAAACCGCTGTAGAATTTCCAAGTCAACTCTTGCGCGAACGTAGTGTTACAATTGTAAACCACCAGGGGATTTAAGTGTGCCTTTGTATCTGCAAAATCATATGCGTCAGTGTTTCAAACCCACGGATCTACGTATCCCCCAGCGAGCAGTGTGTAATATATAAGCATCATATCACTGGTCGATTGAAGTGATTGCATACTGTAACCGGCGTTTCGGTAAACTGTTGCTCGTGCTTATAGGTGTAAACAATCTAAGAAAGTCTGCTTTTGGCAACTGATACATGACTATGAACATACCGAGTCGTCATCTACCCAGTACGAAGAGAAAATTTGCACGTGGCCACGACAGGCAGTAGCCCCCATGATGATATATGGCTTGAGTGAGAGAGCTTTCCGCTGCGCCTGTGCAGTGGAAAGCACCATGATTAGCTGGTTTTCATCCTTCTTGAATTCTCCAGCGAACCCGATGATTGAGAAGCCGCCTTTCCCCCCACCAGCGGACCAATACAGGTGTTGTGAATTTGTTGGGTCTTGAAAGGAAATCTCTGCTTTTCGTATTTTTGCATCAACAGTCCCTGAAGGAATTGTCACCAAGGCGTCGGACTCGCATCTGGGTTGCCAGCCGACGTCACAAGGCGATAGCTTTGTTCAGTTCTAATGGCAAGGTTATAGGAGATAATGTCGTCAATACTACGACGCTGAGTATGGAATTCGAATTGGCTGTCTAAATATGGTGTCGGTAAAAGATCTTATAAGAAGTTATGAGTGATAGATATGCAGGCAGGGGATACTAACCCGAGCCAAAATTTTGGGCACTTCCTTTTAACTGATACAGCTTATCAAAGTGGTTCGTAACGTCTACCGGGGTCCGGGGGGACCGTGACTGGGGCAGTCAGAGACCAAGGATGGGGTGGGCGGTTCAAAGGAGATAAAGATAAATGTGATTATATCCATCCGGAAAGTTAGGCATGTATGCCTCTTCATATAAGATCATAGCCCCTACGTTTGAGCTATGATACCATTCTGACAGTATCATATTCATCTGTGCCTGGCATGGAATCGAACACGTAAGGTCGCGGCCGGCGCAAGCGTCCAATGTCCATCCTACTTGACGAGTATGGCACCAACCGCCGTACCCGAATCCATTCTACAACCACGCGAAGAAACGCGCAGTGTCACCTCCCGCGGAATCCTTCTTGAACCTATTCCGATGACCTCTTTGCATTTATTTAAAACATTCTATGTAAACAAGTTCATAGACTACCATGTTTATAAAATTGTCTTCTACAGGAGAGGAAACAACGTGCTTTTGTTTTATCGGATTTATTTCACGGTAAGACACAGAGTAGTAGTCTCAACAAGATGATTGCGCTCCGTAAATCCGCGATAATCAGAGTCCAACGAGTTATTTAACACCAGAAGAACACGACAACTCCGTCAACAACCAGCCCACTCAGCAAAGGTTATAAACTCCAAATCTTCATCCTGCATACCCATCTCTGCCTTCAACAACCGGGACCAATTGTTTTCTTTGAACGGTTCGTACTTTCTTCGAACGGCAATAGAGTCGTCGGCAGTCTCTTTGTGTGTGAGGATGAGGAAGTAGAGCGCGTTTTCTAACTGGCACGCCCGGATGCGAGATTTAAAATTCTGTTTCTTGAGGTAGCGATTCCCTAAGACAGTGTATAAACCTTCCCTGAGTTCAACGCCCCGCTCGTCAAACCACCCATGGATTTGTTCAGGAGTACATTTGTAACCTCCGAGAAGCATAAACATCTTGATGGTGCGTCAGTGACGGAGAAACGGAGAATCGACCTTGAGCTTGATTATTCAGGCGAGGGATACTGTAACCGGCGTTTCGTGTTCAAGGCCAGAAATTTATAGCACATCGAACATAGTTCGTATTGATGGGGGAATAGACCTGTGGCAGTGGTAGAGAAGCTATGCCCAATATGGCTAGGCTAAATTTAATTTGGTTCCTACTCGACAACTACGCACTGGCACACAGCGCTGCTCGAAATTCCTCTCAAGAGGCTCACTTAATCAGCGGCATTTTCTGAGCTAAAGAATTCGAATTCAATGTCGCGCTCCGGGTCACAGACTTACCACTGGGATACTTACAAGTCGAAAACATGGCGTTAGCGCCCGCGCCCACCATTATCAATATACACTCCCATCTGACTGCTCGGAAGCTGAACGCTTTTCTCATAGCCAATTACAAAGTTGTCTGTGTCTTCACTAGTTCTGCCATGACAACCACCACAGATGAATATCCAAGGTAACATTAGTTTGTGCCACCATAAAATCTAGTTGATATCAGGATATATTCCAGATTCCGACTCCTTATTGTTGGTCGGGTAAGACTTATTTCCTTCCCACCACTATACTTTCCGGTTCACGAATGTCTTTTCACTAGCATGGCACGGGGAAGGTATCTCTTATCAACGCTATATTCGGGGCTTCTTTTTCGGTATTTTATCTGTCGCAGTTATTCCTCAACCTCTAAAGGACGTTTAGGATGTTACTCACGGTCAAGTGGGCACTGATGACATTAATGAAGAAATCACATCATATCACAACGAACGCCTAGTCATCCACTGTTGTCAAGATCGCGAGCCAAGGAGTGTCACAGGGAAATTCGGTATCTTGCAAGAATTTATTACAGAACGGAGTCAGAAACCCGTTTCTGAGCGGCTTAATGCTATTTGGTAGGCTGGGTATGATGGGAACTAATCACCTCGATTCATGTTATCTCATAGGCTATGCATAACGGTCCCTTCCTCTGGAGGCCGTTTTCTCGAAGAAGATGACGAAAAGATTATCAGCTGGAATCAAAACAAAGGCAACTATCCCTCAATGTCGATTACAAAACGAGACTCATGATGGCAATAGTGCCGATAATCGTCGTGTTTACAAAGTTTGACCTATTTATGACGGGGCTGGGCGAAGAGGGCATGGGGAAAGAAAAGACTAGCCAGGAATTTGCCGAGCGAGAATTCAAGGAACGATACGGTCAAATATTCGAGAAGTTGACGAGGGACATCTCAACCAAGATACCATATGCCCTTGTAGCTAGTAAGTCCGTGTCTGGCTTGTTTCGTCTGCGTTGACATCTTTGTGTAGCATTGCTTCCTGAAACTTTGCAGCGGCTGGTCAATATCACGATGCAAAGTATACAGGCTGAAAATCTGAGACCGCTCACCAAATTTGCGCAATTTAAGAGGAATTTTGTGCAGTTATTGAGGAAGAATCGATCAATCGAATGAAAAGGATGAAAATCCGTTGAATTCAGCGCAAGTTGCGTTGGCTGCCGCACAACGTATTGATATGGCACACAAGATTACCGCATCAACAAAGTACGCTACTCTGCTTGGAATAGGATAGATCTGACTTCCCGCTATTACAGAGTAGGAGAAAAGAGTGAGTTGACTGTTGAATAGTGTTAATCTCCGGCTCTCTTACTATAATTCATAGAGTACTCGAGTGCACCAACTTCCGTCATGCACTTTTCTAACGTCACCCTCGAAAATGTTCTATATGCAATCCACAGAGATATTGTCACTATTTGGAACATCTGGGATTTAAATGAAGTGAGCACGGGAGTATAACTCGAATGTATCTTTGGGCTTACCGCATTATCATAGCTTCATAGCGACACATTCCGTCGTCAGATAATGCTCTTGGTGGACGATCTTTGTCATCTCAAGCGAAAGAAGATTAGCAGAATGTTCGTGAACCTGAGATATTGACAATAAGCATAACTAATGTCTATCTCAAGGCAACATGGTTTCAGGGCGGCAGCGGCTACGACGGGCCAAACGAGCAAGGGGAACATTGCTTCACAAGAGTTGTGCGTGTGTGTCGCCTGTAAACCTGATAGTCATGCTGAGTTTCTCAACAGGTTCAAGTATATATGTTGTCTCATGGGCTACGTAGTGGACCTCACTCTCATCCTACAAGCGGTGTTCCGAGTATCCCTTGAAGATCAATTTGAAGGAAAGGTCACAACAGATCGAGTAAACGACATCATTTATGAGTTCGTTTGCTCAGGAAAGAAGGATTCGATTCATAACGCAATTGCGGCATTTGTCGGGGATCAGCACCTACCCGCGAAGGGTGAAATGGCGAACAAGATTCGGTCACTGATAGAAGAAAATGAGGTGCGAAATTCACTTCTCGTGTCGATCCATTGATTAACATTTATTTTTCATACTCAGATGAGGGAGAAGGATACGCAATTTGACCAAACAAGGCCTCCTCTTTCGTTGTTACTTGCAATCCTCAGAATCGAGGTAAGAAAACTCTGGAACGTCGCGGTACAGTCGTTAATAAAATATCTTCTAGTTACCCGCGCGGCGCATTAACCGGATTACGCTTAATCTTATGTGCAAATTGTTGGAATTACCAGACTATCAAACTATTACTTCAGAACTGAAGGACTACCGGGAAAGTCGAGCTGTTCCTTGATTTTATTCTCTGCGTGCGTAGTTTTGTTCGTTTCGTTGTCCTTACCAAGATCCTTTCAAATAGCTACTCTCCGATGCCAGTCTGGCGGATTGTGGTGTCAAAGATGCGAATAAGAAGGTTAGGAGGCTAATGTCCAAGCTATGCAAGACAGGTGTCTTGCCCAAGTCCCTGTTTCTTAGCAAGGTCGAGTTAAGTCGCGATACCGTTGGTACGGGTGGGTACGGAAGTGTTTTCAAAGGTCAATATGAAGGAAAGTTGGTTGCGTTGAAAGTGTTGTACAGAGCTCGTCATAAAGAAGTCAGTGGATTGCCATTTTCATTCGCATTTTCCCGAACCCCACCAGTTTGCGAAGGATCCACTCCGAAAAGATTTCTGTAGGGAAGCCCTCGTATGGCGATCACTTTCGCATCGGCTTTATCCTTCCCCTCCTGGGAATATACGAACATAAATCACAAGTTATACCTTGTATCACCATTCATGAAGAACGGGACGTTAATCCAATGGAGGAAGAGTCGGCCAGATACACTAGAGATATACAGGGTGGTGAGATTTCCTGTGCTTTGCTAACGCAGCAAAACAGATTCGCTAATTTCTGCTAGATGCTAGAAGTGGCCAAGGGCATTCAGTATATACATTCGGAAGGAATTGTGCATGGCGACCTTAGCGGAGTGAGCATTTTGGATGTTATACTTTCTCAATCCCAGCACTTATCTTGTTCACTAGGGAAACGTCCTCCTCGATTCGGAACTCCACTGCCGAATCACTGATTTTGGATTAACTCAATACGTTGAAGCCACTGTTTCGCGAACTTCCAATGCAATTTCGGTCAATTATGCTGCTCCGGAGCTGTTAGGTATATGTAACAAATGTTGGCAGCACGAGTGTCCTGGATGTGGCGAGCAGAGAAGGGGGAAAACGAAAGAGACGGACATGTATGCATTCGGCTGTCTTTATTATGCTGTAAGTCGTTCAGCTTTGTCTGCCGTGCATTCGATGGTAACTGGCACAGGTATTCTTTGGTATCCTGCCTTTTCAAGACAAGTCTGAAGCTCAGATCACTTGGCTTGTCGCAAGCGGACGGCATCCAAGCCGTCTGGACCAACCGAGAATTGATGATGGTGTTTGGAATCTCATTGAGCGTTGTTGGATGCGCAATTCTTCTGAGCGTCCAACAATAGAACGATTGATCTCTGCTCATTCAACTTTTGCCGTGTCAGTGCTTACAGCCCTCATAACCAAGGTATGCAACTCATTCATTAGGCATAAACACAGTTCTGCTAATAACTCCTAGCTAAAGGCACTTGGTCTCCCAGTGGTTAACGATGATACTCTCCGCCTCATATGCAATCTGTTAGATTCACCCTGATTATCTCACTGTTGTGTCAGAACTGACAACTCCGAGAAATGTTGAGCTATTACTTGATTTCATCTTACCGGTAATAAGCTCTTCTGGCCCACTTGTTTATGTTGATTATCTTCCTCGATTTAGCTCCTCCGCGAACGTAGCCTAGCGAATTGTGGTGTTCAAGATGCAAACCAAAAGGCCAGGAGGCTGATGTTCAAGCTGTTACCTAAGATAGACGTCATCCCCAAATCTCTATCTATCACTGATATCAAGTTTTCTGGTATTATTGATGTGAGAGACTTCCGTACCTTTTCCATCAAAGGCAGGCACGACGGGCACCTGGTTGCGTTGCGAAGTTGGTACGAAACAGGAGTTAGTGGTTTACCATCCGTGCCACGCTGACGCTAATCCGTTCACATCAGGAAGACCGGGCAGACTCCCTTAGGAAAGCCCTTGTATGGCGATCTCTCTCGCATCGCTTTATCCTTCCCCTACTTGGAATATATGATGCAATATCGGTGCCATTCCCATTACTTGTATCACCGTTTATGGTCAATGGAACTCTGTTGGAGTGGCGAAAGAATCGGCGACCGAGTGTAGCTGAGATACACAGGGTGGTAAGTGTTCTTGTTTTTATCACAAGAGTAAAGACAATTCGTCCTAGATGCTAGAAGTGGCCCAGGGCATCCAGTACATTCATTCGGAAGGAATAGTGCACGGCAACTTGAGCGGAGTGGGCTTTTTTGGGTTTTTCTACGTTGTCCATCAACTCACATGTTAATTAAACAGAAGAATATCGTCCTCGATCCTGAATTTCACTGCCAAATTACTGGTTTTAGCCTAACCCAACACGTTGAAGCTTCTGTTCCACAAGCCTTGGCAGTTCCAGTCAATTACGCTGCCCCAGAACTGTTAGAAATATGCAATATATGTTGGCAGATCCAATGTGGGCTGAAATGCAGTGGCGCGCAACCGATGAAGCAAAGGAAGAAAACGAGGGAGTCAGACGTGTATGCATTTGGCTGCCTCTACTATAACGTGAGTTCCATGACTCCGTCTGCCGCGCGGTTAATGGCAACTGGCACAGGCTTTCTTCGCTATTATGCCTTTTGAAGGGAGAAGCACAGTTCAAATACACCTCCTCGTCGCAGCCGGACAACATCCGAGCCGCTTGGGGAATCCGAAAATGAACGATGTTATCTGGAATCTCATTGAGCGCTGCTGGTTGCGCAATCCTGCTGAGCGTCCAACAATGGACGAGATAGTAGAAATGTTGACACCATCTAATTAAATAATGCACGGTTCAGGCTTATAACGAATATACACTATATTTCGTGATGTAGTACGATGCGGTGCCAACTTAAAATAGACTCTCGTAATTTTCAACTTATTCGTGATACACCCTTGAAAGCTCAGTGAACCTGGAGGGTTGAAACCAGAACTCTTCATGAATTCAATCTTGCCCTCGCCTCCAGGCTTGGAATCATCCTCGGTTTTCGACATCGGCCTCTCTATTTTCTTGCCTCTAGCCGTCTTGTTCGTATGTTACCGACTCCATCGCGATTTTCATATGGCCGAACTACGTGAACTCATCTCGTTTGGGTTCAAAAGACCTGCCACGCATGGTCCCTTCTCTCTAGGCAGAGCCCACCAGTCCTTCGCACAGTACGTAAAAATGTCGACCGGCGAACTGAGCGCCATGCGTGTGTCATATGGCTCCCTGGGTCGCGCTCACAAGAGGCTTGGTAACAAGATTCGCTACCCGGTCAAGTTGGACACCCTCCAGTATGCGATAAACATCAATGCGACCGTTGCCGATGGCATAGTTAACCTGGCAGCAAAAGAATTTGGCTTGAGCAGCACTTTTATGAATAGCGCCGTCGCCGTCAGTTCTGCCAACGGCGACCTCGGAAGAGTACGGGAGGCATTCAGGCACTATGTCCGTGATTGGAGCACAGAGGGAGCAAAGGAACGAGACAAAATTTTCGCTCCCATACTGAGTGTCCTTAAATCTGTGGATCCAATCAATCGCGCCGATACGAGCGTTCTCGTACCTGGTTGTGGCCTGGGTAGGCTAGCTTGGGAAGTATCTGACCTAGGTATATTCCCTGCTTTTGTGTGACCATAGGAAGCTGATTATCGTGAATATCAGGTTTTAATACGACTGCAAACGAGCTTTCCTACTTCATGATATTGGGTTTCCGCTTCCTCCTTTCTCCAGGGACGACCACAGTTATCGACGAACACACCATCCATCCATATGCTCATTGGTTCTCTCATCAGCGCTCTAATAATGCGCTGTTTCGTCCTGTCCGATTCCCAGATATTGTTCCCCGCTTATCCGAGAAATTTCGGCTGGTAGAGGGCGACTTTCTCCAGTTGTTCCGCCCACCCTCTGTCTCGCCAAGCAAGTCCGCTTCGCGCGACATTGTTAATTACGACTACATCATCACTCTCTTCTTCATTGACACTTCTAAAAACATACTGGAAACGATGGAGCATATCTATCGCCTTTTAAAACCTGGAGGAGCTTGGATTAATCTTGGACCCCTGCTCTGGACTGGTGGGGCCCAAACAAAATTGGAACTGAGCCTAGAAGAAGTCTTTGCCGCGGCAAACCATATTGGCTTCGTCGACGACCCTTCGATAGAAAAAAGAACAATCGAATGTGAATACACCAGTGACATGTTTGCCATGATGCGCTGGATATACAAGGCAGAGTTTTGGGTAATGCGTAAACCTACCTCTTAATTTAACAAACTTCCTTCTCGTATTGTACGTCACAGGTTTCTCGGGCACTATTGTCGGTCTCAATCGTGGTATAAACTTCTCGATAACGGGCAGTTATTATCATTCAGGGTCGTATTAATCAACCTCGTGTCAAAGTCCTGTGAATGATGCCACAGGATGGGAAGCCTCCACAGGAAGCTGCGCACGCGACTCGCAGGGCCCGTTGTTTCATTATCACCCGTGGATCACACTCTGACGTCGCACACTTACGAACCCTGGACAAGATTATACTCAAGTCTCGCATCTATAACAGTTCTCATAATTCGAAATCTTTTCATCATTCGGCTGGCTGTTTCAGTCAGGGATAAGAAATAAATACTAACAACAATTTAACTACGCCCCTTTCTACTCCACCAAACGTTCCCCCTTAATTGGATACACAATGGCACTTGCAGCCTTTGCCAACGTCCTGGATACCAACACCACCACTATCTCATTTGAGATATCAGACGACGAGTCCGACTGCGATAGAAGTTACTCGTCTGTCTGCAGTCTCCTCGTAATTCGTAAACGCTCCAAGGGCTCCAACACTGCTCATGGGCTCCCGCGCCGCATCGCAGGTTCCAGGCGTGTCTCCAATTATTACGAGAAGAACGGCTCAACGCCCACCAATATACCAAACGCAAGCGTCCAACTGCTGCAAAGTATCACAGCGATACCCGCATTAGCTGATAGGAGCTTTGAGGTAAGTCCTCCAAACCCCGTTTCTTCTCAACGCTCTTCGAACGTCCACGTTGTCCGACCGGGCTTACTATGAACCCTTCTTTCTTTTTGCTTGGCAGGAAATACGGTTGGAATGCTACAACCAGTCGATGGTCGCGACGGGAAAGCCACCCCAGGCCGTTAATCCGTCTTTGAATCCGTCAGCTGTGATTCCCCCGTTGTTTATGCCTGTACGGGATGATAACGCGGAAGAGCCAAGTCTGACGATAACCATGTTGGACGTATGGTGCGTATACTTTGTTCCCCGCTTCTTATTATGCATATGCTTCCCTGCGCCCTTAGAAATTAATAAATCTGAGCCAGCCGTCGGCATTGAGGATCCTCGCTTTCCCTTACATTCATTTATGATGCTATTACATATAATGATACATTGCTTTGCTCGGAGTGATCAGCCCCAATTACGTCAACTACAGTATGCAAGAACTTGGACGGACAGACGAAAGAGAAAGCGCCGACGAGCTCACCGATTATAACAAAGCAAGTTAGAACAAAAAAAGAGTGCCAGGAGAGCAAATACATAGATTGCGGAGAGCAGACGAGACCTAAATGCACAAAATACGTGGCTAGGAATACAGGCCCCATCTATATTCGCTCTGGGAGTAATAAATTAGTCGGGACATATAATCCTGTGCGATAGGCACAGTGCAGTTTCGGCGAGACACAATAGTTCAAATGAACCATCGCAAGGAGTATTGGAAATTAGATAAGCAACAAGAAAAGAGCATATTGAGAATGAGAAATGGAAGAAACAGATAAAAGAATAGTAAAGAACGAGAAAGAGCAATAATGGACAAGACAACCAATAGCCCACTCGCGCATCGTCCAAGGCAGAGAAGCAGTGGCGAGGTTTACCAAACGCGGATTTGTAGGGCCAGAGGGATAGAACCGGGGGCGGCGAATTAGACCATTAGTGTTTACAAGAATGATTTGATTCCACAGCGAGTCGATTGCGGGGTATCCAACGTAAAAGCAAACGCAGCGACCTCGACGGCGGACTTGAAAAAAAAAACAGGGCAATATGAAACATTAGATGTGCCGATAGTTTGAGGGTAACTTGAAGCCAAAGAAGCGAGGGTAAAAAGCGAAAGAATATCGACACATCCGCATCACGCCGCTGCCCCAGCGGATTGCGGTTCTGCCATGTCGACGTGCATATCGTGAGCGTCTGCACCTAAAGTTCCGTCCGCGGCGTCCTCAACCTCAACCTTTACGTTTCCATTCATGTATAGACCATCCGCATTGCCCACCTCACCCTCTCCCGTAGCATTGAAATGACCGTGCCCACTAACACCATTGGGTTGGGTGTTACTGGCAGTCCGGCGCATAGGGCCACCACCCTGGGGGCCAGAGCGCGGCGGATTGGCGCAGCGGTCTTTGCCGTGCGCGATCCTCAGATTGGCATATTCTGGCTTGTTCTTTATGCCATCGATAGCCTTTATCGCATTAGATATGTTAGTAAAGTTGACGAATGCACAGTTTCTGCGGAGAAATTAGTTAGACACGCAGTCAATATAAAAATACACCAGGTACGCACTTCTCCTTCAGGAAATTCACGAGCTCGATGTCGCCGTATTCGCCAAAATCGCGTTTCAACTTCTCTTCTGTGAATGTTTCAAAGTCCTCCACGTTGCCGATGTACACGTTTCTGGTAGAACCGGAATGTACAGCAAGGGCGAGACTTGGAGGTAGAGGACCGGAGTTCTTCCCCCATCCAATCTTGAGCCGCCGACTGTTCAGCGTCAGTCCTTGATACGTTGCCACTTGGAAGAACGTGAAAGCTGCTGCAGGATCAATAAAGGTAACGAACTGTGAAACCCGAATTAGGCAATAAAAATACGCCGTTGGGATAGAAACGTACGGCAATGTGCTTGTCCTGCATATACCTGATGCTCTGCAGCACTCCTCCACGAATAGCATTACACAGGTCTTCCGTTGTCGTCTCCGGATGGATATTGCCCAAATAGACAGTGCGGTTCATGCCCTGCATACCCGCTACTCCACCGGCAGTGAGCCCGTCAACTGGTGAGAATGGAGTGGCATATGGGGAGAAAGGAGAGAATCCTGCAGCGGCACTTTGCGGGGTGAGCGCTGCGACGGCTGCAGATTGGGCAACGAGGGACTGAGCAGCGGCAGCCTGAGCCTGCTGGGCAGCTACCTGTTGCGATTTTGGAATATAAGCACATCGATCCTTGCCATAATTTACACGCTTCCCAGCCCAAGCGGGCTCTGTTGGCAAGGTGTTAACGACCTATGGTTGCTTGATCAGCGCGCTTGCTCATTATATCGTATGCGGATAATTACCTTGGTTGCAATAGCAATACTCAAAAAGTGAACAAAACCAATGTTCTTATCGCGAACAATCTTGACTTGATCAATCAAGCCAAAGCGACTCAAATCGTCTCTCAAATGCTCTTCCGTCATGTTCTCGTCCAGTCCACCCAAATAAACGTTTCGACTGGCATTGCTCTGGCTTATAGCGAGAGCAACTTGAGTTGGGACAGGTGATGGTTTACCCCAACCAATCTTTAGCTCTTGGCCATGAAGGGAGAGTTTTTTTATTGTCGCATCCGCGTGGAACGCCGCCGCGGTGCCGCCTTCTAGGAAGGAAAGGAAAACGCACGACTTCTCAGGAAGGACACGGATGGACTCCAGGGGACCAAAGTGTACAAGGTTGAGAAACTCGTCGACAGACGCCGTCGCAGGAAGATTGCCTACGTAAACGGTCCTATTAGGTAAACCTGACACAGACATTAGAGCTGCAGGAGAGTAAGCTGCTGCCGCTTGGGCAGCAGGGATATTAAGGTTTAGCGATGGAATCCGCTGCTGGTTATAATTCTGTCCTTTCATCAGCTTCGTTTTCCAACTAGAGGAAATTGAATGATTACCTGGGCGAAATTGGCCATTTGAGCATTGTATGGGAAAGTATTAAGCATATTCATGCCTGGAATTCCCATGCCAAGCATGTTGTAGGAAGTAAATCCCCCATACCCATTACCATTGGGGCTGCCCTGTTGCGCGTGCACTTGTTGTTGCTGTTGCTGTTGCTGCTGCTGAACAGCAAAAGCCGCGGCAGCGGCGTTTGGACTGAGTTGCGAGGACATTGGTGCACCATTAGCTTGTGTATTGATGGTAAGGGATGGAGTGGAGTATAGGGGGCTGCTCGTGAAAGCGTTCGGAGAAGGAGAGTTGGCAAAGGCCGATTGAGCAATGCTTGCCTGAGGCCCGTAGCCGTAATTGGCAAACGCGTCTCGCGACGAGTTCGCACCAGCGGAGTTGGCACTGGTTTGACCCGGATAGGACGTTGGAGACCAGCGGGCTTTTTTGGCATCAGGACCACCGGATGGATCCATGGAGCGCTGAGGATGAAGATTTCAGCCTGAGAAATTAATCGAGGAAGAAAGGAAATACCTTCATCATGTCAATGTCAAACGAATACGCCGAATATGGTGAAGCGAAGGCGGCCTGAGAGTCGTCCATAAATGCGGTAACGGAGGAGGGGAGTACAGAACAAAGAGGTGAAGGACAACGGCGGAAAGAGTATGGAGAAAAAACAGAGTTAGAGAACGAGGTTCAAGGGAGGGAGCGGAGGTGCAGTCGTACAGACGTCGACTGGACAAACGAGTGTGGGTTGTGGTGATAAAAAAAAGACACGCACAGAAACAGAAGAAAAGAAAAGATAGGAGATGTCTCGCTATGTAAGAAAGACGAATCCAATACCGAAACGCCTGAACTGAAAAACAAAGTCCTTCTTCTGCTTCAAAAACTTCCTTTCCAAGCTTTTCCCACCACTGCGCACGGACCCTAATGATGTCAGCATTTCTTCCTCGCTTACCGGGGATACCTGCGCGCACGAGATAGAAACAAGCACTTTATTGTTTCGATATAGACGGATACGAGCGGATACGGCTAGCGGTGTGTGCGCATGGTATTAACCGCCGATCGGCGCTGGATGGATTACATGCGCCAATTGGGTTCCACTAATGTTCCTGGAGTGCCTTGTTGTCAATTGCAACATCATAACATTGGCGCGTGAGCGGGTGATCACAGGCACTCCCAGAGTCATGCCAACGCGTGTAGGATGAGCAGGTTGTTCGCCAGTAACGAAGGGAGGAGACATTCCTCGCGACTTTAAGGATGTGAGGGGGCAATTCAGGACATTCAGTTGCAGGTGAATCGTGCTTTTAACCCTTCGCCGCATGCTGTACCTAGAGCGCATACAGCTGCTGTATATGATGAACCGTGACGTCAACTTTTCATGTTTGTTTGCAATACATTCTGTTGCAAAACAAACTATATCTTATGGCAACGGTCATGCCGGATGACAGACACTATTCACCACGACGTTCGAGGTCGCCTTTCCGAAGAAGAGATGATGACAGTGAGAGAGTGAAGGCATACCAAAGCAGACGAGATTATGACGACAAAGACTGGCATTACAGGGGACGTTCCAGATCAAGATCAAGGCGCAGGTCAAGGTCGCCAGGGCGCGTAGGCAGAGGAAGCCGCAGTAAGAGTCCTGGAGAGAAGAGGAAGAGCCGTAGTCGCAGCAAAAGTACAACGCGGAAGCGGCGGAGATCCCTTTCAAGGTCGCGATCGAGGTCGAGAGACCGGAAGGAAAGGAGACGGCGAGAGCGATCCCCCTCGAGTTCCTCTGGGGACGAGAAGAAGAAAAGGAAGAAAGATAAAGACAAGGAAAGGCGGAGGAGCAGAAGCAGGGAGCGGAGGAAAGAAGAAAAGAGGAAGAAGAAGGAAAGAAAAGACAAGGTATGTTGTCTTAACTTGTCGCGCGGTGTTGCATCTATCTGAGACTAGTGCTAGAAGAAACACGGCAGTAGCTCCTCTAGTTGGGGAAAGCATGGCATTATCTCTGAAGCGGAGTGCGTTATCAGTCTACAGCTTTTTATGGCACTGCCTAATATCTGGCTTCAGTATGTTCACTAAAAGCCAAGAATTCCACACTTGGCTCGTTGAAGAGCGCAAAATTAACCCCGAGACAATTTCAAAAGATCAAAGCAAGAAAGAATTTGCAAAATTTGTTGAAGACTACAACACTGGTGCGTATTCTGATTCCCACCATAATGAATGATAGAGTATAATGTGCGCTTCACAGCGACGCTTCCCCATGAGAAGTATTACAACATGAGCACATATGAAAAGCGCATGACTGCTCTCAAAGAGGGAGAGTTTCTACCTCCCGATGATGGATATGACCCTCAGGCTGACATGCAAACTCTTCGGAGTGCACATAAGCGAAAACCGGTGGAGCAGGAAAGTTTCCTGAATAAGGATCAGCTTATGGAGCTGAGAAAGGTCCAGCACGAACGCACTGAGGTGAGTCTTACACTCTGCCTCTTACCTGAACTCGACGTGATGGCTTAGGCTGGTAAACGAAAGCTGCTTGGGATGGAGGTGAAGCAGAACATGGGCGTGCGCATGGACGTAGACTACTCATAGCGATTCATACCACAAGACATTGTATGCCAGTTACACAAGCATCACGTTTCCGCAGGCTGCGGAACTGGCGTTGGAGATAACCAGGTATGTTTACATGATTGATTTAGGGCATATAGCTGACGATAACTGGGTGTTTTCCACATGTAGACAGTGAAACGAAGCGAATAAGAGACTCGCGCATGATTCGAGAAACTTGGTGTTTGCGATTTTTTCAGCGTATCGATATGCCAAGGATGTGCCACCGGGGCTGGAGGAACAAATTAACAGTGCTTTAACGTGTGTCGAGTTCAAGTTGCATGTTATGGACTTTCCTTTGACCATGTCCACTTAGTGTTCTTCTCGAGGTCAAGGCGTTTGTAGAAAATGCCTCTTCGGCAGGCTAAAGCGGATGCAGAACGGACACAACAGCAGGAGTGAGTTTGTCGCGGGAAATGAGCACAGCGGCGAACTGATTAGTATCATTTCAGACACATATTAGCCTTGAGGCTGTGGTGAACAAATTGCTTGTGTAGCGGGAATTCATACCACAGTGATCAGGTACAGGTGTATAACTTTAAAATATCCGAGACAATGCATGCATGTCTCTCGCCGGTCTTATTTAATATCACCCCTAATCGATTGCCCTTTTCGAAAATGTAATTGTGTCGTGTCTTCCACAGAAAACACATGATCCCCCGTGGAATGTTGGCGTGGTGGCGAGGAGCTGACCGAAAGAAGTATGGCCATGACAAGGGCGATGCACTGGGATCAAATAGGGTCCCACCTTGAAGAGCGCTAATAAGGCTTGCCAGTTCATGCGAACTATCTCCTGCGTCATATTTTTCCTTCTCAAAGCAGCAAGCTGTGTGCTCTGTCTCTTTCATGTGTCCTTGCCAGTTGATCAGCGGGTATATTCGCCAGAGTCCAGACGCTCCATCCATACAATGTTTTGACCGCGTAGCTTCTTCGTTCCGTCGACTTGTCTGTGCAAGACCGCCGAAGAACGGATCTCGGTCACCGAAAAATAGATAAGGATTACTTCCAGCGAGGCTACCCGTTGAGATCGGCTTTCCCTCTATGTAGAATTTGGAAGTAATGCGCTCCTCCCCATGAAAAGTATTACAACATGAAAAGCGCATGACTGTTCTCAAAGACCGGGAGAGTTTCTACCCTCTCCGGAGTACACATAAGCGAAAGCCGGTGGAGAAGTAGCGTTTACAAATAAGGGAATTCATAACACACCTCGCTGTCCACAGCATAGCTATTAGTCTAGCCATGCCTGATATTATTTTGCTCGGTGCAACTGGCTTTACAGGCCGTCTAATTGCACGTTACCTCGTTACACACCCTCAGCGTGGCCGCTTTACATGGGCAGCTGCTGCACGCTCCAGATCCAAGCTGAAAGCCTTGGACGAAGAACTTGCGCTCTCGCCGGATGTCGAACTGGTCGAACTCGATGTAACGAACGAAACAGATGTTGAAAGGGTCATTAAAACCGCACGTGTGGTGATTAACACCGTTGGACCTTTCCACCGTTACGGAACACCGGTTGTCAGAGCCTGCGTACGCAACGCAATACACTATGTCGACATCACAGGAGAAACCCCTTGGATACGGGACATCATTTTCGAGTGCGTTAATCATGTCTATAAAAGCCATTCTCGTTTGACTATTTGGCCAGGCTAGACTACTTCGCCACCAAAACTGGTGCGATTATCGTCCCCTCATGTGGAATGGACTCCATACCCTCAGACCTGTCTGCATATCTTGCAAACAAGACCCTGAAAGCCGAACTCAATGATGATCTGAGAAATTATGCCACGACCTCAACTACCGCTTACAACGTCAAGTCCGGCATATCCGGAGGGACCTTTGCAAGCGCCATATCCACCATCGAAGAGACTGACGTGAATAAATTGAACCATGCTCATCAATCGTACGCGTTGAGCCCAGGTAATGTCCAGTTTGATACTAGATAGGATATAGTCTGACAGAATGGACACGAAGCCATTGGGCCCGCGATACCCAGCTTCAAGCCTTACTATGAGCTTACAATCCCAGGAGAGAAGCCTCTTATCGGTGGTTATTTTGTGATGCGCGGAAGCAACACGGCAATTGTTCAACGAACACAAGGGTTACTCGAGGTTCAGGCCCTAGCTGAGAAGAAGATGGGGCGGATTACCCAAAACCATGGGATTGCGCAGAAACAACGATACGGGCCGTCGTTCAAGTATGACGAATTCTACGTCACCTCATCTATTTGGCAAGCCTTGCTAGTGTCATTCTCATTCGCACTTGCTGTAGCGTTGATGTTCGTTTCTCCCGTGAGCCAATTTACTCAATCCATGATTAACTTTATTCACAATCGTTTGAAGATCCGTCGGCTTGCTAAAATGTATTTACCTCAGCCCGGCGAAGGCCCTTCTGACCAGTTGAGTTACTTTGGTTATGTTGGGTGCTCGAACTTACCACGATACGATAGCGAAATGAAAAACGGGTATCTCACCGGAACCAATCTTACTACCTCTACCTCGCGTCCACCCGTCCAGGTAAAGACCGTCCTGAAGATTAAAGGCGATCCTGGTTACCAGGGGTCAGCGAGTAAGTTCTTTTCCACGGCCGTTGATTCAATCTTAATCGAGTCTTTGGTCTAGTAATGATATCTGAATGCGCTTTAGCTCTCCTTCTACCTCCTGTTTCGACCAACGGCATGGAGACTGCGGCTACATATTCAGCCATCCCAACACTTCCGCCTTTGGCGCAGAGAGGGGGCGTGTTGACACCTGTGACTGCCTTTGGAGATGTGTTGGTTCGGCGTTTACGAGATACTGGAGTGTTCCAGTTTTCGAGTTCGGTCGTGAGTGAGAAGCGGAAATCGTCTTGATGTCTTGTTCTGTTACGCTTTCGATGCTTTGAATTGTCCTGCTATGAATTGTTCGTTCTTTTGGGGGTTATTCGAGGGAATTTAGATTTGCTATGATCGAGCTTTTCCCGCTTCTTCGTAGCTCTAGGGCGTACTGTTTCATCCGAGTTCTTGCAACGATTCACCTGCATTGTGCCTTGTGTTATTGTACTACAGGCTAAAAATAGCGTTTTCCAGAAATCACTCGGCCTTGTCTGACAGGCCAAAGCGAGAACCTTGTGCATGTGCCTCAAGCGTGGTTAATTGGGGCCACTCGGATGAGCGGTTAAATAGGGCGCCATACCTTGACTCATATATACCACATCCCGACCACGATGCCAATCCAGGCGGTGCCTCCGAGTCAACACGAACGGTTTTACTTCACCGATGGCAAGCTCAGACTCCAAGTGACGAGACTTCATATTGTTCTGGTGCCGCTAGTGCTGACGCCACTGGTTGCATAGGTTGAGGATACTTTGTACCTCGTTCACACATATCTCTTTACGACTCATGCCCGTAACTTCATGCCCGCTCTCCCTGGTGCCAGTGTACACTTTTACACACTGATCACTGAACCGTATATCCTAAACGATGTCAAACGGACGGATTTTGATCGACTGCTTTCTTGTTTATATCCACGGTGGGTGTCAACTCGGAGTGTCGGCTTGATATCTTACTTATTTATTGACAATACGGGTTAGAGAGTTAATGGTAGAGGAATCCAGAATCCTCCGAGGAATGGATATCAATCCTAAAATTGGCTTCTAAATGGGAGTTCCAATCTCTCCAGAAACGGGCTATATCCGAGCTGGATAGCATCGCCACACCGATCGAGAAAGTCGTTCTCGGTCGGGAATATGATATCCCTGAAGTTACGCCTTCCGGCTTACGTCGATCTCTGCAACAGCATCGTCCCTTTGACAGAGGAAGATGGCGAGCGCCTCGGTCTTCAGGACGTGATCAAAATCTATCGCGTGCGCCAAGAATTGTGGGGTCAGGATATTAACCCCGTCTCCTCTGAGGACATTTTGGCGAAGGTCAGGGCTCAGTTCCTGCCTTTGCGCCCATCGCCTCCACCCTCTCGTATCAACGCTTCGCTGCCGCCACAAATTCCTGTTCGTCCGCCATCGCCTCCATCAGTTCGATTTGTCGCCTCCGCCCCAGCTCCTTGCTCTTAAAGACTCTCCAAAGCCTACCAAGCAGGAGGATATGGTTATTACAAGTCCGACAGACAAATCGTCCTTTGTTGGAGGTAGCCGAGCGCAATCGCACTCCGAGTCCCCGCATCTTCAGTTGAAGTCATCCAGTCACTCCTCCGCCGTTGCCGCAGCCAACGCGGGCCAGTAGTTTTCGTTCCGGCAGAGAAGCTAGACTCGATGGCAGAGCCAGTGATGACAAGCGAAGGTAGACTGGACGTCAATGGCAAAGCCAGTGATGACGACTACCACTGCGTTGCCTTCGGCTCAAGGCGAGTTCTATGACATCTCTACGAGTAGTTTTGCATCTTAATGGTTATCAAAGTAGGCCCAAGTGTAACTCCTAAGAAGCAGAAGCAGGCGCAACCGCCACCTAACCCTCCCGGCACGGGTAAGAAGGGCAAGGAAGAGAGCGGCCGCATTGGCAGCTATGGTTGCAATGAATGGAAATGCGTATCCGTTTCTTTGACATGAGTTCACCAATCACGCCGTCTTGTATACACGCCCTTCTGTAATTATATGTACGTTACAGCTTGAAAGCACGAAGCCACGTTGCACATGTAAAATATATTGAAATTGATGTATATTAAGTATTAAGAGGTCTATGTGTATCCGAGTATCGAACGTCAACGCGTCAACGCTACTCGACTGTTCTAAGCCTCCTAACAGTAATATAATGAACACAGCTATTCACATACATGATAAAAGCATATTAGGTGTCGAGATTCATATGAGTGCCGATATGGTATAAATAAAGCGGTCGTCAATTCGTAACAGGAATAACAATACATCATGCGATCATATTTTGCGTCATATCAATGAGTTCATAATGATGACAAGGTAGCTGGAAGTGCATGAAACCTGTGCAAAATAGGTCAAGATACGGTTTTTTTTTCTCCTTTTGGAGAGGACTCACGATACTGTATCGCTTTTCTTTCTTGAACGGAACGGATCACGATAGACAATGAATTCACAATCTCGCACAATATGAGAATGAATTCCGTTGCCTGCACATTTAACCAACAATGACTGCCACATGCCATCTCTGATACGCCCGAGAAATGGGCCATCGTCGCTGCCGCAAGTGCAAGCGTCCATAAATAAACCATTGTCCACGTTACAAAGATAAAGGATAACGACGCCGCAAGCGAATTTGGATGTTTTTCCAGATCTTCCTCAGAAACGTAGTCGCATAAGAGCATAATTGAATGAAGGATTATGGATATGGAAGATACTGTTGTGCCCACAAAGAAGGTCGCATGACCCAAGGAGTCATGATATTCAGTGGCGAAGATGCACAAAGACAGTGCGAGCGAGGAGCAGGTAAGGGTATAAATGTCTGCCGGCAAGACGTGCATGGGCGGGTAATTGAGATGTCGATGGTATGGCGAAGGCGGATAAATACCCCCCCCTTGGCTAGGAGAGAAGCTAGAGGTTGGTTGCACATTTTAGTCAGGATCTCGGAACGCCAAGCGACACTAGCGCAATCTCGGAGCTTCATTCACATCGTTCAAAGTTAAAGGATTCGCAAGGTGGTGAATGATAAAGCAACCACATGAGATTAAATGTCTTTTATACTTGCCCATAAGAAGGGAGACCAGAGTAATGCTACGGTCATGGACCTTGCGTCGCCAGAGTAATCGAGTAACCAGGTGTTCGGATATTCAAGAGCAGTCCGCTTGCTGACCATCGGAGTGACGCGGTCTAACCGTAAACTCGAGCATGTTACAAAAAAGGGTATCGAGCAGGGCCAAATTCGGGAAATTCGGGTAACTGAAGACCCGTTTTCCACCGGCAATTGGCCACTTCTCATGCGTATATGCTGTATGGCCGAAAAAAGCTGGGTTGTAGGGAGTGCTTGAAGAGCCTCGGAGCGAACGTCCCGCCTAGCGAGGCAGGGACACCTGGCCATGTCAAAATCAATCGAAAATGCGCGAGAGCACCAGCCCTGCAGGTTGTTTTACGCGAGGCTGTATAGGCGATGCTCGTATCGGATACTTCAAATTAGCTCGAGCCGAGGGCGAGAGCAAGAGTGAAAAACACCAAATCAAGAAAAGTAGAACCACGGGCCATGGAATAAAGCAAGACGAATGCGGAACGACGGGCGTGAGAGCACTATCTACCATTTTCGCTGATATACGATAGGGCAGAGTTGCGGGAAGCTGGTCGAGTTGGAACATCCCTTCGTGGTTCAGCATTAGGCTCAAAGAATGCAGGGTCAACGTATGTCGTTGGATCAAATCTGGAGTAGGTCCCCATAGAACCATTTGAAAGGACACGCGCCAGTGTCTGTCCATTCAAATTTGGCGAACTGGAAGCAGCAGGCAAGTCAAAACTTTTCCCCATCGGCGACGAGACCGCAGGATTCGGAAGGTCACTTTGCCTTGACGATGGTCCAGCCATATCATGTGATTCCCGCACCGCAGAAGTTGAAGATGATTCTGCGGCTGCAGTTTTAGCCAGGTAGCTTTCCCTAATATCCATTGCAGGTGTCAGCTGAGAAGGTGTACGGGGTCGTGCTGTGGAACAGATACATTGAAAACTTGAAATGACAAGGACATGAAGGACATACTCCGAGCGTTCGGAATTCCACCATCGGTCCGAGATCGGTCCGGAGTCGACGGCCGTGGGAGAGGCTGCGAAGCTATACTTGGGCTAAGAAAACGATTCGGTAATTCATCGTGATGACGTGGTTTCTCAGACGATGTTCGCGAGTTTGACTGCTAGAGTTAGACACATGCATTTCAAATAAGCCGAACACGGGCGTACCGGGGTTTGTATATCGAATTGTCACTAGTGGAGTAACCTCCGACATTGTTCGTCTATGTCTTCTGGAAGAACCATTGTTTACGGATGCTGGGCCAAGTTGAGGATAACGGGAGTCCGAGTTAGACAAATCAATCTTAATTTGCAGC
This sequence comes from Amanita rubescens, assembly GCA_015039365.1. Lineage (NCBI taxonomy): Eukaryota > Fungi > Basidiomycota > Agaricomycetes > Agaricales > Amanitaceae > Amanita > Amanita rubescens. Next base: position 48,601 of record WION01000309.1, read on the forward strand.
CAAATATTAGTCTTGCAATGTTAAGATTGTGCTATACACTTACGGGTCCTCTCGCTAAATGACTATCCACTGTCGATGACGATGTAAAATGGCGAATGTTCGGCACGCGAGACGTATCAACACGAAACCTGTCGGTAATCGGAGTATGCTCTCTGCTCATCGGATCTTCGTTGATGACGCTCAGAAGACTTTCTTTCTCCTTGAGTTTCTTTACCATAGTGGCTTCTTTCCCGCTTTTTGCAGACAAACTGCCGTTTGACATGTTTATATCGCGAGACAGCAGTGGGGCGGGGGTCCTGATCAATTGCAGTTGTGATGTGTGGGTGGAACCTGAACCGAATGAATTTGTACGGTGTCTCGATCCTCGTGTACCCAAAGATGTTCCTTTGGGGTGATACCAGGACGATGAAGGTGCTCTAGTACGATCATACATTTCATCCTCGTCTGGATCAGCAGCAACGCCCGGCGCCGATGCTTCGCTTGTAGGGTCTGGATCTAGGACTCGGCGTTTCCCAAATTTGTTGCGGAAACTAAATGACCTGTACCACGAGAACTTCTTTTTCTCATCTTGAGGAGTAAGTGATGGTCCTCTGGGCGCCTGAGAACGGCTAGGGCCTTCTTGATCAGGGGATGGATCATATCTAGCTTGATCTTGCGTTCGCGACGGGGCGCCGAACGTATGATGTTGTTGCGCGGTTACCCATTGTCCGTTTGAGACGTTGCTCTGTTGGTGTGGATCGTGGTGTGTTGGTCTAGGCTCCTGTGGTACATCCGAAAAGTCGACACGGAAGACAGAAATTCCTGGAGTCTGATTGCCGGTATCCACGGGACGGACAGGTCTATCAGGTTCAGTGATGATGGAAAGTTGCGGCGGGTTTTGGGGACGTAAGTCCTGTTCGACGGGCCTTGGCCGCGGCCCTGGTGGCGGTGGCGGATGGAAAGTGGGTGGCCTACTAGGTCGACTAGGAAGGTCACTGAATGGATCCGGTATCGTTGACTCCGGACGAGCTGAACTTGGTATACGAACCTCAGTTGGTTGTATGAGCTCTGGAGTTGAAGAACGAGATGAATGCACGCCGTCGTCTGCCTCTTCGGCAGCAGATTCCTCCGCACGTCGCCTGCGGCTAACAAACAGAGGTGCAGCCGTGGGCAGTTCGTCTATGATGTTGCCGTTCCCTGCGAATGACTCCTTAGCCCTTTCAAACCCATCTTCGAATCCCCATCTTCTTCCTTCCGCTCTAGCAGCATCAACAAGCCGTTGTTGACGTAGCCTCCTCGCTTTGTCTCGTGCTCGAGATGCCGCCTCTTCTGCCTCCTCCCGCTGTTGTCGCAGCACCCTGAGCGCCTCCTCTGCACGTATAAGCTCTTGTCGGGCATTTTCCAGCTGAGCACGGTACAAGTCCAACTCCTGGTCTGCTCTAGATGCATCTTGTTGGGCCTCAATCCTACTCTGGTTGATTTGCCGCAATCTATCCAGTGCTTCCTGACTGTCTCGTTCCAGCTCGGATATTCGCGCTGATTGAGCGTTTAGGCGCAGAACTGCGGCGCGGAGAATTTTGGAAAGCCTTTTCGCCTCATATTCTTTATCAATGAGAATATTTAGCAGTTCTTCTGGTGTGAGATGGGCATAGGCACGCTGTCGTTCATGTCTACGAGAACTTGAGATGCCGTGATTGTCCGAACCATTGACAATAAGTGAGATGAGATTGGAGGGGTCTGAGAAGAAGTCTGGATCGAGTGAGGACAAGCCGAGGGGTTGAGAATCCCGTATACTCGGTTGATGGAAGTGGAATGATACACTGTCAATGGCTTTTCGTTAGTCTAAGGAGATGTTGATGGCTTGAACACGCTCAACTCCGGTTCATTCAGCAAAGAAGTCATTTAAGTTGTCGGCGGAGGTCATCAAGCATCTGATACGGACACAGCCAAAACTGTCAACGTCATGAGAATTCGTTAGAAAGGAAGGAGTTGAAAACCGACACGAGTAACAGCAATACACAATCCTGGCAATGAACTAGTAGTAATACAGGGACCGAAACCATGTCGCTATCATATCATAGCAACGAATGAAACAATAAATACCGGACCTTCCACCACCCAAACACCGTCAGTGGTACGTACAAGAGTCCATACGACGTGTCCTTTTCGTCTTACAGATCCCCAAGATAGATTATTTTCTGGTTAAAGTCCCCATGTGTCCTACCTGATTTGCTCGCTGATCCCTCTTCCAATGGAAACCCTATATTTATCGGTCTCTCGAACATAATGAGAAACGTATCTGCTGCGGAATCCGCGATGGAGAAGGTCGCAATAGGGGAAGACGGAAGGACGTCAGAGCATCTTCCAAAAATGCCCGTTTCAAGATCGTGAAAGAGGTAATTTTCCTCCATCGACAACGTTAACTCGTCAGGGTAGAGTCGAACCTTGCTCGGAAGCCATGGTTCGGAAAATGGCTCATAGTCAAATGGCCGGTCATGTTGATATAATGGACTTTCCGGCGTCATATCAGTTGAACAGGAGCCTTCATCTTCATCTTCCGAGGTGAAGACACTGGCTCTCGACGGAAGAGGTTCCTCAAATGTCCATTCGAGGCAGCTGGGTAGATCGTCACTGCTGGTATCCGAATCCCATATGAGAGGAGGTGCATCGTCAAGGTCGCACTCGATGTCCAAAAGATCGACCTATCACGGTAAGAACGATTAGCCAACTGGCTGATATATCTCATACCCGACAATTTGACGCAGAAGTCTCGTCATATAGTTGAAAGGGCAGAACGGCTTTCCGACCATCGGTTGCCCTCGACCTTTGCCGCTGACCTGCAACTGCTGCAAGGGAGATGGGAGATGAAGCAGACATTACGATTGAAAGAAAGTGGGCAATAGAACGAAGCAAGAGCGGACGAAGGAACCTGCAGCTTATGGGGAGCATCAAGGCATTTTCGAATCGTTTTATACCTTTCCACTGGGTAATTCTTCTATGCGACTGGTCTCATAGGCTATCATACGTTTCCCCTCTGCTGCTTCATGTATCGTCTATAACAGCCTGGGATGCAGCTTTCCAGCGGGAATCCGGTGAATGACGACCAATCACGGGAATAATTAAGGGCCTGATAAGGATGGATCTAAGCAGGTAAGTAACCAGAGAATTGATGAAACATGTATCTGATTTAACTGGTACAGCACTCCGAGCTATATTCGTCCATCCACCCCAGGTTGGAGAGACGCTAGCGGCTGTCGTTACCCATTCTAGGGTATGAATCTTTTGACTCTGGCATTTCCCGGCGTCTCGTCGTTGCACTTGACAACCTTACCCAGGGGTTGGAGCTCCCAAGCTTCGTCAATAGACCTTATAATTGCTATCCTCCTGCCTATTCTTGCTATAACTGAACTCAAGAAGCGGGACAAGATCGCATCCAGGGGCCATGATCTAATCATGCGGAACCGATGATTTTCAAAAAGTTCACATGCCGGTCTGAACCGGTCTGAACTTCCTTGATATTGGGGCCAAAACCCTCCTGCGATTGCTGGGAACGAACGAAAGATGCAAGACTCTTCCGACGTGACGTGGATAATGATTCAATTAATGTGTACATATGTATACATGGTTCAAACATAGTCTCGTCATGGACTCTCGCTGGAGCTGCTTTGAACTAAATAAAATCAAGGACGTTGCTTGTGGCTTTGCTATTGGATTATCTGTGAGCGACCCCGATACTACCAAGCTGGATAAAGACATGAATTACCTAGGGACCTGCACAAGAACGCCTTTTGCCTGAACATACTTCTCCTGACGAAGTACGACATGTAACCATCGTTCCGGAACCTCGAGCTCATTCGTATCTCTGGGGCGAATTGGCGTTTCGCACATGTTGGATTGTCTATCGCCAGTTCTGAATTCCTCTTAGAGGAAACGAGCGCATCTATATGAACCTCGTCAGCAATGCATAGCAAACATTTCATCCGGGACATACTTTTCTGAGAGATAGCGAGAGTCTGAATGGTTCCATTCTAAAGGTTATCCGCGGGAGAATTCGAGACGTTGAGGAACATCACTAGGGCTGCGCTTTTATGATCGCTTGTTTCGAGGAATCTGCTCAAGCCACGTAACATCAAAGCGGCAGCATTTACCTTTCTGGACTGTAAAGCGCACGCTTGAGGCATCATGAATCATGGATTAGCATTGTTCCCTACAGTTGCACTTGCATTGACAAGCGTGTCAAAGGCTAATTTATTGTAATGCTTTTCGAGTGACGGCTCACGAAGCTAAAATGATGGGCAAGCGATCCGCAATGGCCCAGCGCAGCCTGCGAAAGTGGGTGTCTTTTTTTTAACATTTAGTTTTTTGGATGTGTCGATCAATTTGAATCTTGATTTGTGTTCCGACGAATACGGAACCTCCGAGACTGAATTACTGTTTAAAATTTAAACTTTTTATTTTTTATCGACTAAGCATACGCCCACAGAAGACAGACGGTGGGGGCAATGCGGGATGGAAAAAGAAGCGTCCACCACAAGAGGAGTACATCACGAGTTCAGCGAAGGCTGAAGCTGAAGCCGGGCCCGCTTTGACAGCTTTTGCGGGGAAAGGCGTAGACAAACAAGTGTCAATAGTTGTCGGTTGGGTTATCAGGTCCGCGGTCGTGCTGAATTGCTCTTATCCCCGCCCACCATGTCCTTACTCTTGCAGCTGTCCGTCATTGCAGTGTCCCTCGCTACCTCCGTCGTAGCTTCCCCCCTTTCTACTGATCCTCTTTTTGCTCCTTCTCGGGGTTCCCCTTTCGGTCTTGCACCGCTTGTAGCACCGGAGCATGCAATTAACAATTCCTACATTGTTATGTTCAGGGACGACGTTTCTCCACAGTCGAGGGACAACCACCTCAACTTCTTGCAGTCCGTTAACCAGGCAGACCCTCTTGTGGGAGACGAGTCAGGCCTCACCCATGTATACGATGGTCCCGTGAGAGGTTATGCTGGCAAGTTCACGAGGCGTGTCGTTGATCAGATTCGGGCAATGCCTGAAGTTGATTTCGTGGAGCGCGACCAAATTGTGAGGACGCAGAACGTCACTACTCAGAGAGACGCTACATGGGTGAGTCCTTCGCAATTGGTCGGAATTCGGAGTCGGACTAACAAAACTGAAATTTTAAGGGATTGGCCCGTGTCAGTCATCGGCCGCCGCTGAACTTTGGGTCGTTCAGAAAATACGTCTATGATATTCACGGCGGAGAGGGTGTTGACGTTTACGTCATCGACACTGGTATCAACATTGGCCATGTTGAGTTCGAGGGTCGGGCGTCGTGGGGAACAACCGTTCCGCAAAACGACGAAGACGTAGATGGAAATGGTCACGGTACACACTGCGCCGGCACTATCGCCTCGCGTAAATATGGTGTAGCCAAGAAGGCGAATCTCTACGCTGTGAAAGTGCTGGGTTCCAATGGCAGCGGCTCCATGTCAGATGTTGTAAAGGGTGTTGGATTCGCCGCAGAGGCTGCAAAAGCGAAAGCAGCGTCCAACAAGGGCAACCACAAGGGCTCAGTCGCGAACATGAGCCTCGGTGGGTCGAAGTCGGTTGCTCTCAATAAGGCTGTTAATAAAGCTGTTGAGGCTGGACTGCACTTTGCCGTAGCTGCTGGTAGGTGGTGTTTATACGATAATTTTCCCAACTGACCTGTATGCAGGTAACGACAACCGGGACGCTTGCAACTATTCCCCTGCAGGGGCGGAGGAAGCCATCACAGTCGGCGCATCCACCCTCGGAGATGAACGTGCATACTTCTCCAACTTCGGATCTTGCGTGGATGTTTTCGCACCCGGTAGATATTTTTTGGTATCCTTACAATATGGTTGCCGATGTCTCCGTTTTAGGCCTCAACATTCTGTCAACGTATAAAGGGAGCCCTGAAGCCACAGCCACCTTATCGGGTACTTCTATGGCATCTCCTCATACAGCCGGCCTGATGGCGTACCTACTCTCCATTTACCCATCACCTCAGTTTAATCCCAAGTTTGATGAAAAGTATAACCTCATCAGTCTTCAAGATCAGCATTCATTTGACGCCTACACTGTGTTGCATGCTTCGCTTCCAAGCTGGATATCCTACTATATGCCTTCACCTAGATTATTAGAAGCTCTGACAGCACCGATACCTGGCAAAACCCTGACGCCATTGCAGCTGAAGAAGGCCATTGTAGCATTGGCATCGCAGGGTATGCTAAGTGACCTCCCCGAGGATACCGTCAATTTGTTGATTTTCAACAATGCAACTGCTTGAGTAGAGGGTTGACCATATATGCGTTAATATATTACACGTTGGGCTTGTCATCGATCATCATTCCTAGTTTCATGTACCATAGATAACAGTTTGGATTATACGAGCATCTTGCTCGCATCGTACACTCCGTTGCAGCTGTAATGAAAGAAGACCGGTCCGATCCCAACTGTAGAATGGTGTTTACCTCAACGGTCGAGTTGACCTACAAGTAGGCTAGTTACGGATGCATATTACAGGTATCATAGTTTCGTTGCTCAATCGCTCAATCGGGTAAGCAGGAGTTGCCTTTTGCAAGTTCGACTTCCTTTCGGCGATGTACTCGGGGTTTTGAAATATATCAAGAAGTTTTGTCTTCGGAGAATGATGATAACAGCTAGTTACATCATGAGGCACATCCGATTGTCCACACAAATGCCCTGTGAAGATGGGTGTTATGGCGGTTCAGTCACGGCTCATATGCGCGGGAGTCTCATCCACATACAAGGCCATGTCGCAACCAACAATATCAATGTGGATCAGACTCCCGACAATTGCAGAGCCCGCGACGCGTCCACGCGTCGGGATCCTGCCTAGATCACAAGGGACGCCGCATGATATTGAAATCATCCAGATCAAAGTTCTTAGTATTGCACAGCAGCTGTGCCGCTACGTCACTAATCACGTATGTGATGCTCGTGTCTTGGGGTCGCTACGGCTGCCACAGTTAAGTACGAATGAGGGTTGTAAGGCGAAGTTTCTTTGTGGTCCGGCCGCGGGTAACCATACTCGTATTGTATTGTAGTACGTGCCTGTACAAAATGACTAGCTTAGATATTCAGCTCGGTCCGGACAGACCCTTTGTGTTTACTTTTAGCTGATACGTGTTTCTTCAGTTGGCGTGCCGCCAGTTGCGGTACTGGGTCAGTTGAAACGCCAGGCGAGGCGTATATCGTGCGTCATGCTTTTTTGGAGAACAACGGTCTGCTCTGCGAAATCAGCACAGGTGTGGACGCAGAAGACTTTGTCTGGATTAGAGTAAAAAATCGATGGCGCTAATTCACTCCAAAATTGCCTTTTTTGTTACTCGGTTAGCTCTGATCCAAATATCGCCTCCAAAGGCATGTATCACGATAGTGACAGCCACTGGAGGCATTGATCTGTGTACATCGTACGTCACAGGAGGCTAATTCTTTCATTCTCGTCAACACCAGGGAGAGCATCAACGCGATCTTTGAGTAGTAGGATAGTAGGAATGCAGAGAAGCGACGTCACTGAAAAAAGGCTGTATTTGCGCGCTAGACAGCAATACTAGTCATTATAAAATAAAAATTTCACGAGGACACTGGCCTGAATCGAAATCGGTTGCAAAGTGGCCTGCATCCGCGGCACGTTTTGCGCCTTATGGGTATGCGGATTCATCCGCGTGTGAGGGGAACAGCCCTGAACTAGGTATGAGCAAACGTTGTTGGATATGGTACAATATGGAATTAGAACGACGGAACTGCTGGGTGGAACGATTTGCCGATAAAAGGCATTTTCATTTTTATTTTCATTTTTGGGATTTTTTTTCCATTTCGCCTGCCTTTGTTCGCTTCGTCTCTGCTCTAGCGCCCAGCGCGCGCCTATGGGCTGCGTAAGGCTATGGCAATCGCCTTCTGCCGTTTTGCAGCTCCAAAGCATTCCCAGTGATGCTATACGCTTGGACCATTAGAGATTCTAAATAAAAAAAAACATTTGTCAATTACCAAAGATGGGCGAATGACTCGGTCAGTCTCACATACCCGTACGAGTCAAGGAACATCGCCCCCGCATCCTGCTTTGTATTCTCTTGCCTCGTTATTGCCGGCAGTTGAGGCGCAGTATCAAATCAGTTAGAGGTATTGTGTGGCATAGGCATTAGCAATAATGCCACATGGTGTAATTCGAACCGGGCAGCTTAATGGAACCGGGAGCGTGATTGCGTATTTGTCCGAAGTCCAATTTTACCACTATACGCCAGTAATATGGAGATCCAAATCGTCTTCATAGATTACCCAAACTTCTACAGCACTGTCAAAAGTGCTGTATATATAAGAACAGGGTCAAAACGACAGATCTTAACGCACCATCCAAGCCTCTCAGTGATATGCCACCTACTCTATCCGCTTATACTCAGGCGTCCGACATCCCCCAACGCGTCCTTGACACTTTGGAACACCACGCCTGTAACGCGAACGTCGTTCTCCCCAACATCCTGAAATCCAGGGAATGTCAGGCCAAAGGCGACCAGCTTTGGATCGTCTACGAGTTGAATGGGGAAATCGTATACGTCCTCGCCATCACTGAAGGCCTGATGGGATCATACCCAGCTTTTATTGTCACGACGAAGCGGGTTGAGGCTCTGGCTGGCCCTTCATTCGATTCTCAGATGGAGGAATTGGCACGAGAGTTGCTTGGCAGAGTTAACCATCGGCGCATTTACTCTGTCTTTGCCGTTCAACCCATTTCCATCAAGTTCAGCGACCTCTGGTCACAACTAACGGGCATTGCCATTGTCAAAGGACCATACTACGATTCCTTTATCAGCTTTTGCACAACGCAAACGTTGAGGACGGATAATCAGAGGCCCGCGCCACACCAATTTGAATTGAGGCTCGCTGAGCCAGGTGACATTGAACTGGTGGCGCCTATGTGTCAGGGCTTCTCAGAGGAATCTGTGAGGCATTTGTCTCTTTCCAAATATAGGGCTTACTCACTGATTATAGTTTCCATTCGTACTCGATCCGCGTCGCGCAAGAGAAGAGGCCAATTACTTGATAAGCCACGGCCTCGTTTGGGTGTATATGGCGCGCGATGAATATATGGACGATTATGAAGTTGCTTCGATTGTCGCTTGCACCCGGAACACGAATCGAGTGGCGACAATTACGAAAGTCTATACCCCAAATGAGTGGCGTAAAAAAGGGTGTGCCGGGCGCCTTGTCCGATATGTGTGTGAAGAGTAAGTAGAGCCTTCCTTTGTCATATATTATGACTTACGACTTATATGTGTACAGGATCCTTGACCAGGGAAAGGAGATGGTTGCCCTCTATGTTGGGGTCACTAATGCAGCTCGCAAAGTCTATGCCGACGCCGGCTTTGTCGGCTTGGGGTTGGGCGATGCTCATGTCGAGGGTGTTGATAGATGGGTTGAGATCGGTTTTGATCGCAATAATGTTGATCTTGGACACTGGTAGACTTCGTATCTTGTGCATTGCTTGGTTTCCCTACAAGAGCATTATACCCCCGATAGACTTTAGACTTTCCACTTACTACATAATTCAAGTCAACTAATCGTAGCATAGGCTTGACGAATGCATTTTTCTTGCCGCTCATAAAACAACTGCAAGTCAAATGAGAACAATCTCCTGAAACCATAGGTTCAATTCGAAACAAATAGCCGGCAACTCCATATGTGGTAACGTCGTCATTGATGAAATAGGGTTTTGAGCTGGTAGCGGGGAAATATAGGACAGTTGCTGCACAGCGACGGGAGTGTGTCGCTGGCATGTCACTAATGAAGGGGCATTCCGCTGTTAATGCGGCATACCTTAACACGTTAGCTCGCTTTCGCTGTCATGTGGTGTCAGTAACATGTTACGGATTCAGTCGATAAAGTGGTTTACACGCAATACATATTTGGTCATCTTACCCACATTGTTTCAACAATAGTTCCAATCAGAGTATCGCCGGGTCTGACATTCGAGGAATTGGCTTATACGTGGTTATACGGATGTCAATAGGCAGTTACATACAGAAACGGGCACGGGCCGGCAAACGCTATATCGTTCGATAAGCATTGAGAGTCCCCAAGTAGATTACTAAATAATCGAAATCAGCGGGTTGAGATCCCTCATGACCTGGACAATACCTGTGCGTATGCAATTACCGTACAGCATCTTTCAGCGTGACTGGGACGTAAACGCCTCTTGCGCAGCTTCAGCAAGAGCCTTCTCATTCATCTCTTCCTACGGGGACGTGTTAGCCGAGCGCCGGTAGGTCGCGTTAGGATCGGCTAACTACCTCTTTTCGAAGCTTCGCTGCAGCGTCACTTCGATCCATTAACTTGCCACCAACATTAATGATATTCGGGCTTGCCGGTTTGGCTATGCGCTTACCTCTGTAATCGGACAGGAGTTATACACGGGTTTTTTTGCAAGTTAGAGATGGAAGGTTCGTACCTCTTCCTTTTTCTATTATGTGTTTGTGCGCAGATACACCCATTGCTATTCCATAGATAGAAAGGCCGACTAGCGAATAGACCACGCCCCTGTGTAAGTAGTCCAAAAAGGACAACCTTGCCATTGTCCAAGTGAAAGTCGCCCAAAAAGATTGCGATATTTGTTTGTACGTGTTGTTCCGCCCAATCCTAGTTGCCCAAACTGGACCCGGCATAGTATGGACAACCACCGTATGCTAGCTACTCTATACGCGTGGTGCACGTTGAACGGCTTTGATATCGACCCGCGCCTCAAGTTTGATTGGAATTCGGACTCAGGCTGCGGAGTGTACTCGAAAGGATCCTATATTCCTGTCCACACGAAGCGTGAGCACCTCGTGCTTTCGCCTGATCCGCGCCAATAATTACCCACTTCGAGTCGTCCGGATCCCAAAACATGCCGTTTTATCGACCAAAAACTGCACACTGTCATCGTATATTCCGGCCTCACCGTATGGCCTTGGTGCACAGCTCGCACTGGCTTTGGCGCTTTATGTCGAAATGTAGCAACTTTTATCTCATCTAGAGTATCGCCACTGACTTTGAATGTAGTCTAAAAGGAAGATTCTCCAGATGGTTCGGATATTTACAGTCGCTTAATAGGGATATCGTTGATATTCCGGTGTTCTGGAATTTTGACATAGGCTCCGGTCCGAATCGCCGGCACCGGGAAGATGGAACAGAAGCGCTACAGTGGCTTAGAGGGACAGAAGTTGCCAAAATTATGAATACATTAACGGAAGAAAACAAATCCTTGATCGTAAGAATGGTGTGCAGATACTTTGCTGTTAACGCTAAATCATCTGCAGGACGAATTAAGGGACTATTATCGAGAAGTCGTGGAGCCCTTTATTCACCGTCACGGTAATGCAATAACCGGTCAGCACGAAATAGTCCCCATGCTGCACGGTTTCTACCAGGCTTATTCGCTTGTATCATCAAGAGCCTTTGTGGTCGATGCGTATCATGGCCTTTGTATGGTCCCCGTGGCGGACTTGTGAGTGGAGTGCTTGTGCCACGCAACATGGTTTTCGACCCGTTTTTCAAGGTTCAATCACGAGTCTCAACACCGCGTCCATCTTGAGGTAATTTTTTAAATGATCTGTCCTTATACCATTTTCAACTTGAAAGACAGAGTGACTATCATGTCTGTCCAGAGTGTGGATCATTGCACGAATGTCTTCACGATCGTGCTGAGTCTCCGCTAGCACCTGGCACTGTTTCGATCAAGTCGACTCTGCGAGGTTTAACGCTTGAAGATGAAGAACAAGAAGATGATTACCACATGGTATCTGTGACCGCTATTCCTCCTGGTGTCGAGGTCTTCAACACGTACGGAGAAACTTTAACGAACGCCCAACTACTCACACAGTACGGGTTTATCCTTGAAGCTAATGAAAATGACATTTTGACGTGGGACATGGAACAAGTTCTTGACTTGATCACAGTACATGACGTTCCCCGCGTCCTTCTCTCGTGGAAACGGTTGTGTGAAGAAGACTGGACCTCGATCTCACGATCAAGCTTCCTGTACCTGGTAGATGCGGAGGCAAGTCGGAGTCACTCCTTAGCTCTAAACGGGGACGGGAAGATTTCCCACCCGTTATGGATCATTGTTGCGCTCTTCTCGCTCGACCAGACAAATAGTGCATTCTCAGAGGAGGCTTCGGAACCTATGTTAAGCCATTTGCGTAGCCTTCTCGACACCCAATGTTGTAATCGAGAGGCACCTGGAAACTGAAGGTGCGGGCGGTCGGACTGATGGCTGTTCGTATGACTTCGCAGTGTTGAAGAAGCTTGAGCAAGTGTGCCAGTTGATTATACGGCTGTGTGCAGACCGCGAATTCGAAAACTGGGGTGGCTGGTTTTCCGGCTACTGTTCCCGATGTCGGGGAATATTTTGATGTGTGTTGATTTTTATTTTGTGATATGTCAGAGCTGACGCGTACGCCGTGCCAGGCCCTTCCTGACAGCCGTCCACGGACGAAGCTGGCGCTCTCGGTGGTGCTGAGTGAGCTATCGGTCCTTAATAAATGTGAGGCGACGTGGTCGGAGATGTTGGGCATGGTTACGGAGTACCCGAGTGGCAACAAATTGTGACTTTGTGCTTAATTAAACTCATCCCT